>KE525268.1:498655-577288 GCA_000441895.2 Anopheles sinensis | reverse complement strand
GCTTGTCAACCTGCTGTGCTCCATATCGGGAAGGTGTTTCTTTTGCGTTTGCCCTCCGGGGAATCACTTTGATTTGATAATCCTGTCACTTCCCGGCAGGGATCCGGGAAAAGTGGATCTTTCTCCGGAGGTGTTTGTCTCGCAAACACTTGCTCTGATTGCTCTACAACAAACCGGGACGCAGAGGTAGAAGGTTTACTATCTAATGGGTTTTCTATTCAGCCCTTTTGCTGATCCGTCTCTTCTGGGATGTATTTTACATTATTTGCCGTTTTCCTCTCCGTTTCCCAAGGGACCTGTCCTTTCTTTTTTTGAGGAACCTTTTCTTCGGCAGTTTTGTTTTCCTCCGGAGGGATGATCTATTGAAATCATATTCTTCGGAGGATGGTGTTATCGAACATTCGATGGAACAGAAAGGAGCCCGAATTGGAAACATGTGTTGACGGGGTTTGAAATGGTTCTCGAAGAAAAATACTCGACATTTGAGCTGCGAAAAGGACTCGCACGACGGTGCCTTCTTCACAATTGCGTGTGTCTGTCTTTTCCAGTGCGAGGGTTTTTGCTGTCAAGTGTTCTCATACAGGTACACAACGAAACTGTTCATGAATCCTTTTGAAACCTAAAAGATCCCTCACTGCACCGCTAATCGTTATCCCTTTTCATCGGCTCGGTTTTGATCGCATAATCACGTCCCGAACCATGTCGACGTGTGTTTTTACGATTTGTGTGCTCGAGAGGATAAGGACGTGCGTAATGATCGGTTGCACATGTTGTCCAACTTTACCGACCGTGCCGAGGTAGACTACAGAGAAGCCTATAGACACTCTCCGGGAGACTCTGTGGACCCCTGCGGCGTCTTGTGTTTCCAATGTAAAACCCGCCTCGTTCCGCTACGAGTCCTTCGAGGTTGGTTTTCTCGAAAGAAAAAAGGATCAAATCACAACATAACCACCATCTTTCGGGGAAGAGATCGTAAAAACGGGTCTCCTCTGTCTGCGTGCTGTAACGAGGAACGGTGGTTTTTGGGTTCGGGCCAAACTGTCACGTCATCAAACTTTCAATTTATGGCACGACCCTTCGGAACGGCGGAGGTCGGTGCAAATCGGTGGAACCCTAGACGAGCGGTCGTGAGCTTCTCTTCATGCCTACTGGCGACCCTTGGAGTGGTTAGGTCGGGTCAGGTTGCGTCCCGTTCGCCGATAACGAATGGGCCATTGGCTCGCAATGAAAACAGTCCGACAACAAACAAAGACCCGGTCGTCCTGTTGCTGGCAACCATCGATATCTTCCGAGAAGTGGCCCTGGACAGCCTTTCGTTCCGCCCGAAGAGCGAATAACTATCCGCGAGTTGCCGACTATTCCGACCCCGCGATCGATGAGGGTTTCGACTGTCAAACGGAATGAATGAAGCTCGGGGTTCTTTGGAGGAGTTGGAATATACATCTTTTTTTCTATCCAGTTCAAAATTTGTGTCCGCTCATTTCCACCCTGCCCAGCCTTACTGTTTGAATATTAATGGATCGCTTTATATGCGCGCCGGGTTTTGATGGGTTTCGAATGCCGGGGACGGGTTACAACCCGAAAGCCTGATCGAAACGATATCTTGATCGATCGAGGGTCGCTCGAGATTTTCCCTCATTTCTCCCTGCCGCCGGGTTGAAAAATGGTGAGACCCCGGTAAAGTAAGCGGAAACAAATATCGTGTAATTTGGAAATAATCTGTGCATGAAAGGATCCTAATGATGAAAGCGCGAGGGGAATGGATGGCGGTGCGAGGCAATGATCAATTCGATTTGATGAAATGATGGAAACGAGGGAAATACCGGAAAATCTATCCCATCGGAATGTGGCTGACGTTGATTAAAATGTCTATTCCATCGATTTTTTCTTTTTTTTTTTAATGCGAAGGGATTTTATTTAATCATAAAGTAGTTTAGAAACGGGTCTACTGGCTTCCTTTTCTACTCGTTTCCATGGAAATATTGGAAGGGGAACGAAACGTTTTTTTTCGTTCTATTTGTCGATTGCGAAACACATAAATCGATTTCCATTTCGGTATCGATCGAAGAGCTAGGTTAGGGAAGTAGCTGCAACGGCTCGTCCTTCCCTGTGCACAGTGGTTCAGAGTCCGGTCGTTTGGTTTGACATTTCATAGCACCAATTTTAGAAATCTCGCTTCCATATAAAAGAAGGGCAAAAAATCTATAGGAAATTATCTATTTCAATGATCAATTACGAGAGACATCGTTCTTTGAAGTTGCAAAAAGAGATAAATATGAGGTTTTGCTTGCAAATATTTGCTTCGTTTTTTCATGTTAAATTTGAGAGATTTATAAAAATGTGTTTTACACATATTGTACTTCGTTCGAGAATACATTTTGTTGGTTATCTAATTTTTTTATGCAAAATGCTAATTTCATGAAATATACAGACATTTTTATGTTTCATAACAATATTTATGATTCATAAAGTTACATTAGGCAATACTTTTTGGAATTAAACGGAACTCTTTAGTACCATGTCAGGGCATAAAAATAACATTCAAACATAAAATTTGCGAGATTTATGTAATATTTTTTTACACATATTGTACATCGTTGGAAAATAAATTTTGTTGGCTATCTGGTTTATTTTTAAAAAATCTAATTTTATTAAAATAAACAGACACTTAATAATAAATAAAAACCTTCACAATGTTTACGGTTTATAAAGATGCATAAGCCAGTACGTTTTTGGAATTAAACGGAACTCCTTAGAACCATATCAGGGCATAAATAAATAAAAACATTTGGACCGATTATTTGGGACTCTGGGAGTAAGTTGTATCTTTCGCTTCATCTATGTTAACTCATAGAAACTACGTTATGGAAACGGTTTTCGCACGCCGAATTTGCGCATAAATAGAAATTGAAAATGAGTTGTTCGGTGCATTGAGCAAGGAATAAGGCAATCTGCAGTGAAATACCTGCTAAAATCATAGTTTAGTTGGCCGTAGCTTCAGGCTTGGCAGTCAAAATTAAGGAAACGTAAGAATGTTATCAATTTTTTAAATATTGGTTTTAATGCTTTCAATAAGCGATAACCTTTTATTTTAATCAAACACAACCGAAAACTGTGTGAAAAGTTCGGACGACCGGACAGCCCCTCTGGCTAAACCACTGTGCTGTAGAGCGAATATCAGAAAATCGTTTCCTACGGGGGGTTCGAAATCGTCCTCGGTCACGGAAAACCAACCCCCACGAAGCCGCCGTCGCCGGGTCGCTTATTAATATCCTTCTATTTATCCACACAAAAACCGGTTGGCGGTTTTGTGCTTAGATTCTCTCCGGGAAACACACAATAGAGCCAACCCCGCGTGTTCCGTTTTGCGGCCGGACATTAGATGTTCGCTCCATTGGGCAGCGCTCGGCGGGGATGGAAAAACCCACCCAACGACGAAGGCCGGCGATCCAATAACGAACCGATGAACGAAAACACACCAGGCTCCAGACATTTCCATCGGGACGGGAAAGTCGAGACGGGAAAATCCTTTTGTTCGGTTTTTCCTTTTCTTTTGCCCCCTCAAAAATTGCATTTCGCGACGCCCCAACCCCACGCGGGGCCGATGATGGAGTTGTGGCCCTTTTGTTGTGTGCGGCCCCGTCACATGTTTTCGTCTTCTTCTAGTTGGGAAATGAAAAATGACCGAACTTGCGACTCGATCGATTGCCCGAGTAGCCCGGGGCAATTGCCTAAATATTCGAGGCCGAGACCGCGTCATTGAAGAGTGTAGTAAAGGAGCCAACTTCTCTGCATCCGATAACATAAAACTCCCTCCGGGGTCCGGGACGGCGTGGCGTTCTTTCATTTCGTCTACCGAAGGGCCATCGAATGATTGATGCTTCCTTTGGAACACGAAATCGATACCGGCTGCTGAAAAGAACGGTGGCTAGGAAAGGGGAAGAAATGGGGGAAGTTTCCCGACGCGTCCGCAAACTTATAAACTAAAAGGGAAGTAAAGCAAGAAAACGACCTCATTGCATCGTTCGCGCAGGGGTGGAACATAAAGTAAGGAGTTTCCTTCAGGGGTAAAGACAAGACGCCGGACACTTAAATACGGGCCCGAGATATTGCCCGAGTCCGAAAGCGAAATGGATGCAACACTTGTCGCCAGCCTGGGTCCGGGTCGAGGAAACTTCCAAGAAAATTGATGCCGGGACACGACGCATGGGTGGTGCACATTACATCGGATTAAAACGCGGCGGAAAACGCCAAGTGCTGACCGAAGCGAATGGAATCGGAAACCCTCCTGGTTTGGCTCCGTCTGGACGGGAAAATTGCCGCATGTGTGGGAAATGAAAAGCATGAAAAGAAACTATCATCATCCGAGTGAAATTGCCACACTTTCGGCCACTCCACCACGTGAATCGATTCGCAAAGGTGTGTGCGGGGTGTGTGTTTTTGCCGTTGGAACGTTCTCGAATCGAATCTAATCAAATTCACTTGAACTAGGGAAGGTGCACAAGGGAGGGGGAAAGGGGCGTCGGAATAAATGTATATTGATAAGGGGATGATAATATTTATAGTATTTTGACACACCCTTCCTCGGGCGTGTGTTTGTGTTTACCGGCGTTTTTGTTGACTATGGATTGCCACTTCAAGAAGGGGAATGAACGGAACTGAACCTCGTCGTCTTACGTTGAAACTAACCGATTGTTTTTTCTTCCCCCCACAGTGTTAACGGCCCGCTCACAGACACTGTCGTCGATGGACATCGAGACGCCACCACCGTACGATGTGGAGTCGCTGCCGAGCTACACGATCGTGTCGGGCCTCCCGAGCTACCAGGATGCGATCGAGCAGCTGAAGCAGAAGCAACTGAAGTACTACGAGCCGGTTCGGGTGCACCGGCCGAGCGTGATGAAGCTGTTCGAGTCGCAGGATCTGCTAGCGAACGGGTCGGCGGTCGTTTCCGCCTCACCGAACCCTTCGCACAAGCTCGAGGAGATACGGTACAACTTTGCCCGCCCACTGTCCGTGAACGAGATGCCGCACGCGGTTGAAGGTACGAGTCAGGTCAACAACACCACCTTGGGTGAAAGCGTGCCATCGCCAGCGACATCGGTGACATCGTCGACTCCAGCACAACAACCAACACCAACACCACCGCCACCACCGTACAAGAGTCAGATTTCAACGATTTCCACCACATCGAGCACGGCCGGCAGTACGGTGGTTGGTGGCGTCACCGGTTCCGAACTGTCCGTGGCGCAGATCCGCGTGCCGCAGAAGAAGATCGGCGTGTGTCACTACACGGTGGAGAACGAGCGGGCGGCCGGGCGTAGTTGAAGACCGGCCGCGCTCCAGTACGCCATCGTCGTCGACCCGTGGCTCGAGGACTAACGTCGTCCCCTGGTACAACTAACGTGAACGTGAAACGCTACTGAACAAAGCTCGACGATTACAAATCACTGACTGTGTTATTAACGATTAATTTATTAGGATAGCGTACTATTTAGCTCGTTCCACATGCAACGTGCGGGGTAGTGAAGGCACTTGAAGGGAGAGGATTTAGACCACATGAAGTTCACACGCAAACCTTGAGGCTTGAGGCGCCAAAGGGCGAGCTGAAGGATCGGGGTTAGTTTGTGTCAAGACTCGACTTTCACGTGCTAGGACGTTTAACCGAGAGAGAGTTTTTTCTCCCCAGTGTGTGTGTGTGTGTGTCAGTCCTTTTCCCACCAAAGACAGCCAAACACACTTCCCACACGAACGAGGACGAGCACGAACGGAATAGATACAAAACGACTATAAAGTTAAGACACACGTGCGTGCGTGCGTGCGTGTGTGCACATTAGCTGTTTAAGGGTTCTAGTCGGTTTACGTGCGATTTTACCTTTTCCATTCGCTCCTTCGCCCCCTCCTTTCCAGCCCCAACCGTGTCCCACAAAGCGTTTGGTTGTTTGGTGAAAGGACGTACGGCTTCGTACAGTGTGTTTTTATGGTGCTGCTGTAAGTGACTTCTCTCTTCTCCAGCAATCACCACAAGACAAGTGGACGAAGCCGTTCCAAAGGACAGTTTCACTAGCGTACGGGAGTTGTTTCGGGACCCTGGGACTGGAACACAAGGGGACAGGGAGATAGAAAGATAGATTGTTTATAGAGCGATTTACTTATACAGACTACTGGCAGATAAATGCGCAAGGAATGTTAAATTTACTTGAGAGATTAGGTTTTAAAAGAGAGAAAAAAATTAACGAACGATGATGATTCCGGATAACCTTTAGCTCATTATTAGACCATTATACATGCGAGTTTAAACATATATATTTACATGAACAAAAACATTGAAGATTGTTTCTTATTCCAAGCCGCACTGGTTTTTTCTTCGCTCTCGTAGATTCGTTCGTAGGCATGAGCAAAAAGCGAAAAAAAGTAACGAAATCCGGTGATCGATAGTAGGGAAAAGTAACGAAAAGATTTAAAAGACTCCCCGTGGCATTTTCCTTTTTTAGACTGTAGAGCGAGTGCGCAAGATAGTTTTAGCTATCCCGTACATGACCCCGGGTGCGTTTGGAGAGAAAAACGAAATTGACTGGAAGAGCGAAGACTTTTAAACTTGTGGGATTTCTCCTGCACCGGGAGGTTAGTTAGGTTTGATAGAAAGCCGCATGAGGGTTGTAGGGTAGGGAGGGGGAGGCGCTCCCCTCGCGTAGTGGGTTAGCTTCCCTTCCCCCGGCAAAAGGCGGCATCATCCGAGGCGAAAATGGAAGCTCAATAAATTATTTGCGGAGTGAAAATTGGAAAAATAACATTTCAAAGAAATTTTAATTAAAACATTGTTGTTTGTGTGTATTTATTTTAATGAAAGATTCAGTGAAAGAAAAGGAATTTTGGCTTTAGAAATTCAAATATCAGAATTTAAAAATGTTGCTAGCTAACTATTTATTTCTTAAAGCAGAATGTAGTATACTGGAGTACATTACTTTGGATCTTGCTCGGAATCTTTGTAGGAGTATTTTTGATCGTTTTTTTATCGGTCTTGCCTAAACGCTATAACTTCGTTCTTTTTTAATTTTTCTACAGTTTTTTTTTTAAATATGTATACGACTCCTTTTTTAAAACTTTGGTTGACTGTCGTTTAGTGCTTTTGGTTTTTTTGATTTTGAGAAAGAACGAATTTGAATTCTTTTCATCTTTTATTTACAGACTGGCCCCGCTTTACGTCGACCTCACTTTACGTCGTTTCACAAATCGTTCGAAGGTAGTTTATAGTAGCGAGCTTTGTTCTTTACTCAAACGATTCAATGCAATTTGTGTGACAGAAGATTCGAACATGGACTTATAAAAAGAAGTCTTGAGTAGGTATTATAACTGCGCGTCCAGACGGCGCGTAGCGTAGCGCGTAGCGTAGCGATTTTAATACCGAATGACACACCAGCGTAGTGTCATTTAGTGTAAAAATCGCTACGCTACGCGCTACGCTACGCGCCGTCTGGACGCGCCCTAAACGTAATGGAAAGTTTTATGCTTTACATCGGTTTTACGTCGCTGTCAAAGTCCGATAAGGTGACGTAAAGCGGGGCCGGTCTCTATAAAAATGTTAAATAAAAAATTAACAGAAAGTGTGCGCTGGTAAGCAAATACATTAAACCACTTTATTTAAATATTTTCATATTCAGAATTTTTCCTAGTTCTTTTCTGATACTAAACCCCCTTTTTAATATTTTTGTTTCCTATCTTTTGTTGACTATTTGTTTTTATGCGCGTTCTTATCCTTAGGCTAGCTTAATGCAAAGCAAAACAATTGAATTTCAATACTTTTCATCTATTATTTATCAAAAACTTAAATGTAAATTCACAAAAAATATGTACTGGACAGCAAACACATTAAACCACCTTTTAACAATATTTTCATATTAACGCCTTAAAGTTGTGGATATTTTTAAATTTTCCCTAGTTCGTTAGCAGATTTATCTATTTCTTCATTTTCAACTGCTGCGGCTTTTTTTTTTATCCGATCTTGGTTCTATAAATTCAAAGTAATTGCAGTTCAGGAAGTGGATGTAAAGATGTAACTATCAAACTGTTAACCGTTTTAAAGCAGAATGTGGTATTTAAGCAGGAGAAGATCATGACTGTATGATACGCCGTGAAAATTATTCTTCCGCACGGAAAACTAACAAACGACACCGGAGTTTGCAAGTTAAACATTTTCCCTCGTGATCCATGTTGGACCAGTTATCATGCCAGCTTCTCGTCATCATCCCGTTTTATTTTTTTTTGTTCTTTGTTTTACTACTAAAACAAACCGTCCGATCATATCTCAAACGCAGCGGTGAAAAGTGTCGAAGCGGTAAAAAGCACCCATTAACTGTTCCCGGAGAGGAAAAATGTTCTCCGTTCCAGTTTCGGTAATAGTTTAAGCAAACACTCAAACTTTCCCGGACCATCATCATCGTCAGCAAAAGGGGGTAGGAAAGGGAAAAAAAGTCGGCTAGGGGGGTAAACTAGGAAGCAGATAAAATGAAGTACTTTTAGTGGTCCCTTGCGGTGCAATAAATTCAAACGCGTGTAAAAAGCTTTCGGAGAACACTCGGGTCTACCAGCCGATCCTCAACGTTGCGCCGTAGCCGATGTATCCGTTTCACGAGCACCATTTAGCGGGTTGTTGAGAATGAAAAACGGCTCACTCAACTTGGCAAACGGGGGCCACACGCCCTCCGACGACCGAGAACCGTCCGTTCGAGAAGCACCCTGCCCTCTGAAGCGCAAGCGGGTGGGAAAAACATAAACCAACCAAGCAGCTTGGAAGCTTTTTCTTCCGCACTGACCACAGGGCGCTGGCCAGATTCATTGGTTATAATTTTCCTCTCAATTTTCGGGACCACCTTCCGTGCGCGCGAAACCCTTTCCCAAGGCGTCCTCCAGGTCGGTTTCTCAATGGCTCAAAAGTGGAATGTTTTTATAGCGCGCGCTACCAAACCGGACGGACGGATAGAGACCTCACCCTCCCGAAGGACCGTTAAATGTAATCTACCTTCCACCACGACCACGAGCAACCCATTCATGAAAACATGATGGCGAGCGATATTTACTTAGGACCCAGACTCTCCAGAAGGCCCTTCGAGAAGTACGTGCTCGAGCAGGAGAAATATTCTATTAGCATATTCAATTGGTTGAGGGGTTCTTCCGTGTGTCCGTGTGTGTTTTTTTTGTTGTCTCTTTACTTTACTGCTCCCTAACCTATCTCCCGGTCTGAGGTCTTGGAGCGTGAAAACGTTTTTCTGCGCACGAGAGGGGAATCGATTGGCCCTGTGGGAACCCTGGAGTTTTTTCAGTTACTCCTCGCTCGACTGCATCGGGGATTCGTGGGAACTCGTCACTTCCTTCTTCCGCCCAAAAGCGGGAAGACTTTTTCCCGAAGGACCAAACTAAAAGTTCCGGACAAACTGTGAAAGTGACAGTTGGTGGCAAATAATCTGCAACTTCAGCTTTTAAGTGAGCTCACTTGTGGAATATCGAATCCCGGTTGATGGTTGGCATGGCGTATCAATTAGAGCCTGGGGGAAAACTTTCAGTTCGACACACACACACACGCCGGCACTGGAAGCAAGAAAACAATTTTCCAATCAACCCTGACAACCAACGTTTCGTGCATTCTTACCTTCCGTTCATTCTCTCCGGTTCTTCTTTGCGGAGGAAAAACTTA
The DNA here is from genome assembly GCA_000441895.2 of Anopheles sinensis. Classification (NCBI taxonomy): domain Eukaryota; kingdom Metazoa; phylum Arthropoda; class Insecta; order Diptera; family Culicidae; genus Anopheles; species Anopheles sinensis. The sequence goes on along the minus strand of KE525268.1, from coordinate 567,597 downwards.
GGAAAGTACTGATTTTAACCCCACCCCACACGCACCCTGCAGTGACCGTGTGCGGGAAAAGTTTCGATTTTTTCCCTGCTTCCTCTCACCCGCCTCATCGACGACACTTTTCCGATGAATCTGAACGCGCACCTTCTCGACGGGAGGAAATTATTAGCCGCATTTTCGAAACTTTCGCCATCGAGTAACTTCGTGGGCCCCGCGGGACACCGCGCGTTGATTAAATTCTTCTCTCCCCCCCCCCCCCCCCTACTCCTCCCGGCTTCGCATTACACCCCCTCCGTTCGTTCATTTTTCCGACCAAATCGCGTGTACCCATTCGCGTGCCGGACCTGATGGGCTGTTGTTTTTGCAGTTTGCGATTTTCGTTTCCTCCCAGGCAGTGGCCATTTTTAATTTCGATCCCCCGTTTGGCGGCCGCCGCCCGACTCGTGACTCACTGGGAATGGTTGATGAAAGCCTCCGTTCGACAGTTTGCAGAAGCGCATCCGACGCGCGATTATTACACGCCAACGGGCTGGAAGGAAAAGTTTGTCCGCGGCCTCCTGGGTGCGAGCTAGTTGGTGGAAAACACAGTTTCCAGCTTCCTGGAGTTCTGGCTTTTTTTTCTTTTCTTCAACTCGACCTAGCAAAAGCAGAAGGGAACCGTTTCGTTGGAAACCCGTGAGCTTTCACCAGCAGTGAATGCGAACAACAGTTGTTTCGCTCATATAATTCTTTGAAATCAATTTCAATTGATTGAACATTGCTGTTTATAATGGAATTGTTAATTATTATTGTTTAAGTTCTAAGAAATATGTATATTTTTCAAATTCAATTTTGTACCTTGTATTTTGTTTATTTTAGACAGCTCTGTGCCAAATTCTTGTTGATTCATTTTCAATCAATAATTTCAATTGTTTCTCTCAAATACTTTTCAAAAAAATTGTATTGATTGAATATTTTACTTCGTAGCGGATTTAAACTTTTGATCTAGAAATTATGTGAATTTTGACAATTTACTTTGATGAAATGAATATTCGTTTATTTGAGACAATCATGTGCCAAGTATGCCAAACCTGTTTAATTTTTCATTGCCGACGACAAATGTTTTTCTCCATTTTTGATGTTTTGAATCTCTTTTATATTGATTGAATATTTTACTTCGTGATGGAATTCGTGGAAATGTTTGTTTTGCAATCAACTTGTGCTCTAAAAATAGATGTATTTTGAAAATTTATTTTGAATCAATGGAAATTCGTTTATTTCAGACAACTCTGTGCCAAATCGTTTTTGTTTGATTTTGCCTCCCGAACAACAAATATTTGTTTCACATATTTTGAAAACTTTTGCTCCAGCGTATGCGTTTAGGAACATTTATTTTTCGTTTGTTCACGAAAATTATTTGCTACATCTTTTTTGTGTATTTTTTCATTTCAAACAACAGATGTTTCACACAAATTTCATTGAAATCATTTTAATTTGATTGAGTATTTTTGTGTGTGAAGGAGATGATAATTATATTCGTAACAATTTTAAATTGTCTTTATTGGGAATATGAGCTTTTGTTACATTATTTTCAACTAGGCAACTACTAGGCATTTCCCTTTTTTCTGTCCTTGAATGTCTACAAAGATACAACTTGTTTTTTTTTTTTTTAATTCCTGACCAGGAACGGAAAAAGAAACTATAAAGTTCCAATTCTCCCCAGTCTCGCTCGGTGCACTTAATTTAGGTAATTTATGTGCCCCAGTCGCAGCGGTGGCCAGCCAGACATTAACAAGGTAAGGTGAAAAAGATTGCCGGAAAAGCGTTTGATTAAAATATGCTCAGTTCTGCATACGCGCGTTTCCTCCCTCGGAAGCTACAAACCATCGGAAAACTAAACAACGCCGACTAGCTGGTAGCTGTAGCAGGAGCGTAGTCATTTATCTTGGACGCCTTCCGGATGCTGGCGGCGCTGGCTGATTAATTAGGTGCGAAAGGAATCCCCCACGCACGCACCGGCCGGAACTAGACTTTTCCGGGCTGAATCTGTGCAACCCGAAAAAGTCAACCAATGGGAAGAGAGTTTCGGAAGAAAAGCCGGGTGGTCAGTAGGGTCGGGACCGGGACTGTGATGGGGGTTTTCAAGTTTTTCCTCATCAAATTTCCTCCACAAACAAATGCCCACACTGGAAAGGCCCCCTTCTTCCCCGGCTCCCGAACGAATTGTACTTTTCCGTCAAGCGTCCGGGCGTGTTAACAACTCGCGTGATGAGCATCGATGTTCATGTTTATCGCACTCCCATCTGCTTCCCTTTTTCTGCCAAGGGGGAATCCCGCCGGGAAACGAAATCCCGCCGGAGAAAACCGGAATGAAAGGGGACGCAATGAAAATTGGGTTCTACGGTTCTTAAGAAAGTGTTCCCGGTTTGGCGTGTGAGAAACCGACTGAGGGCTCCTTGGAAGCAGTAGCATAAGAATCTTTCTTGAATTGCGTGGGGTGCAGTTTTCCCCCTTTTTTCTCCATTCCTTCCCCCCTTTAATGCCGGACCTTGCGGGAAACGATTCCCCGGTGTGTTTACTTTACGATTAAATTTTATTTCTTTGATTATGAGACGAAATAGCGTAGTTTTATCTCTACGTGCCATCGTGGGAGCCCAAGAAGTGGTGGAAGTGCAAAGCAGGGGGCCCATTCCTAAATCGACGCCAGCCTGTTCCCTCGGTCTGTGTCAACCCCCGCTTGTCGGAAGGCCTTTTTCCCGAATTGATGACGAGATTTGTGGACGATGGGATGCCACAAAGAGAGAGAGACAAACAAAGAGAAAATAGAATGAGAGAACTGCCTCAAATAGAAGCCACGCGCGGCGTGTGTAGGTGCACGTTAATTTTCCGACAAACTTTTCTTCACGAAATGGAAAAGTTAAACTAAAATTAAAAAGCAAAACCGAGGGCATCAAATTAAAAATTCTCCATTATTCGCCAAACTGACGAGGCGGTTTTATGTGTTCCGTTTTTTTTGTTTTGCCTGCCTTTTGCTACGGTCAGGAAAATGAAAATTTATTTCCCAACGCCTCATACTTCCATGAATCGAGTCCAGTTCCTGCACTTTAGCTGGTCGTCCTTTTGCGCGGTACGAAGAATTTCACCAAACAAATTTCATTCAGTGCCTGGAGATTAAACAATTCCGTCGAATTTGTGAACCATTTTGTGGCGGTCTTGGTCTCGAAGGTCGGAAAAATTCACCTGAAACCAAAAGCACCCGTTTGTCAATGGGCAAACGTTTCGAATGCGTTAGCTCAACTAGAACGAATTGCGAAACGATCAATCGATTGTGTTCCAAAGAATCTGCTTGCTTGATGTTTTCCAGTGAGGGACAAATGTTTGAAAGTGTGACCGGCCGGGAAATGGCTCGAAGGACTCCCTTGTTGAGTCGGAATTACTCATATCATTGACTTTCCCTGTGCTTCCACTTGATTCAGGTGAATTTTCGACACCATCTCGCTAACTCCCGCCCGTTTGTTTTCCAGGAGAATGCCACCCCAACAGAAAAAGGGGTTTGGTTGCTTGGTTTCCTCCTCGACGATTGTCGGATTTTTCCACCCTATGTGCAAGCAGCCCCTGGGTGGGATGAAAAATAGCTTCACCCGTTGCGTCTACCGGAATCTACCAGGATTTTCACGCCCCGGGACGACGTCACGACATCCCGTGTCCGAAACCTCGGGCCGGCATGACGTGGCACCGAATGCTAACACGCCGGGGAAATTCCCCGTTGGGTCGTAACCGGCGGAGTGGAGGAGGCCTTTGGGGTGAGGGTTTTTCCAAATTCCCCCATTGCTCAAACGATTCCCGGCAATGAGGGTGAATATTTGAAAGAAATTGCATTGCATCGACCTTCGACTACATTCGATTGTGTCGCCGGAGTAGAAAGGGAGAAGGGTGGAAATCCCTGATGGGTGGGGTTGGGGGAGGGAAAGTGAACCCTTGAAAAATTAAACAAACAAACAAAACGGCACAAAACCGACGACCGAAATGGCGGTGAATACGACCAACGCAATTTAATCTCAAACGGTAGATCACTTTCGTCACACACTTTGCGTTTTCCCCTCGGAGTTTCCCCCGGGTGGAGGAGGTAGGAAAATCGTTTTGTTCATCGAAGTGTGCCGAAACCTGTACCTCGTGTTAGTAAGCAACAACAAAAAAACATCCTGAATCATCACCCTTCGGATAACCAACGGGGGAAAAACATTACCCCTGGACTGGAAAATTGCATTGCATTGCGCCAACCGGCCGGGGAGTCTGGAAAAAACCTTCCGCATCATTTCATCGCTCGACGAGATTGGGTTGGGATGGCCTTTCCCTTCCCCCACTTCGCGCTTTGCTTGGGTACGCCGGTGCGTGCACACACTTTTCCACTTTTTATGACTGGGCGCTTCGTTTCATTTCGATGACGAAGTTTTCCCTCGCCCGGGGCCCTCCTAAGCGGGCGAGAATAATGTGGCCTGATCCCTTTTTAAATAACGCAAGCGGAATCCCATCATGCTGGTAGGGGTAGGGGTGGTTTTCTTTCCGTCGTTCGGTTTTCCGATGGAATTGGGAAAAACTAAAGGAATTGGCAGGGAACTGAGGGTACGCGCGGGCTGTGTACTTTCGCGTTGCTATACTACTTGGGAAAATGATGAAAATTGCATCACAGCACTAAACACACACATACACAAACACAGACTTCAACACGGAGACAGTCGCTTTCCTTCGATCGGTGTAGATCTTCCGCTGTAAAGAACTTTTCTTTAGCGAAAAACACACATGGCAAGGACGAAACTCCACAGTCCAATAAGTTTAAACTCTGTGTGTGTATGTATGTATGGATGTGTGTGTGTGTGTGTTTGTTTGTGTGCATATCATCTTTTTCCGCTCGTAGCTCACGAAGTAAACTTTGACATTAAGAAGGACAGTGGTTGTTAATAAAGTAGGTTCATCTGCTTTTTTGTGTGATAATTTAGAAAATGTGTAAAGGTACCTAAACGCATACAAAACAACTTCTACTCTGATAAATACTGGATAAGACGTTTTATCATTACAAAACCAGCACGTCTTTAGAGCAAGACTATGTTTCAATTCGATAAAATAACCACTCTATCAAACGAACTCAAGGAACAGTTTCGCAAAACCTAGTTAGGACACATAACTTTAAGTCCTTTCCATTCCACGTTTAGCGTTCGTTTAGTACTTTAGTATTTTTTATAAGCACCAAAATAATTAACTTGAAGGATCATGCCATTTCATTTTGCTTGATTTAGTATTAACACGTTGACTGCCATGGCTATCATTTTTGATAGCCAGCTGTCATTAGTTCTAAAATTTTTTTGCCTCATAAATTTATGATAATACAACATGAAAATTATAATAATATTAAAACCTAATTCTCTAGAAAGGTTAATCTTTGCCTAGTCGTTGAAATCCGCATGTTTAATCATTTTTATAACCAAATTTAATGGAAACACAGTTGGCAGTCAACACGTTAAAATGTCTATTAACACGTTGGTGGTTTTAGCACACTTTTTTAGTACAATCTTTTTTTATTAAATTTGTGTGTAAAATTCATTATCCCGACGGTTTTCAAAGACCAAGCAATGACTAAGATTTTCAAAGAATTAGTTTTTAATGTTACTATAGTTTTTATGTTACATTTTAATTTATTAATGGGGCAAAAAAATATTAGAACTGATGACAGCTGGCTATCAAAAATGACTGAATTCCCTTATTTACCACAGCAAATGGAATCTAAATAACTCTCCATACAAAAAGCTCTTGCCTTATCGTAGGCCGTGCGAATTGTTACAAATGGTTTCATAAATGATTCGAAGAAGAATGAAGATGAATTTGCGCCCCATGGAATTATTCGATCCGGAAAAAAATATCAATACAATTTCTGTCGTTTCTTCTTACCATCGTCGAATCCTGTTCATGTACAAATCTAAACATTTTACCTTTTTTATTTAGGTTAATTTAAGTAAAGATTTATGTTTTGTTAGATTAAATATTTGGTATACACTGTGTGACTTAAATTACTCTAAGTCCAAAACAAGTGAAAACGAACAGTTAAGCCGTACAGTTTCTTTGGTACTCGATACAATTGCTAATATCCTTTTTCCAGTTACCGCTTACCATGTGCGAGTAAATTTTATAGAAACTACGGGAAAATAGTTGATCGCCACTACAAAATAATCCATAGACTCCTGCTATTGTTAGTATACACCCAGTGCCACTCGCTGTTGCAAACATTTAAATGCTAGCCATGCTCTTATAATCATTTCCCTCACCGTACCGCCCTGTAGCGTGTGCACTGTCTCTGCCCCATTCCCTTTTCCCAGACAGCAAGTGCAATAAATGTTACTCACAACTGTTTGCTTATTTCATGCGGTGCGCGTATAATGTTTCGAGACATGCCATCCTCCCACCCTTTGGACGCTTCTTCCACCCATCCCCATCCCACGTCACCTTTCCAGACGTTGCTAGAAGTAGCGCAGAGTGCAATCAATCCGCCCGAGTGCGAGGAAAAGTGTAAGTGGGGTCATTGTGTGTCGACTAGAGGGGGAAAACTCGGGAAAACCCGCTCGGTAGGTTGGGGTGGGGTGTAGTGTTTTGTTATGCAAAATTTTATTACATTAATATCACTGAGTGCCTTCGCCTCCGTGGAGTTGCGCTGGGATGAGAATCTCTTCTAACATTCTTTTACCCCACGTCATGGTTGGTTTTTTAATCTCCCTCCACCTGTCACCCACTAGTTGGCCGGGTTCGTGTTACGATTTTCCCGTCCCCCGACTCCATACCGTCTCGTCGGGGGAAAAAAAACCCATTAGAAGAGAGCTTTGCTTTTTTCCGGGCCCACGTTGGCTACATTGTCGTCGACACCGGCCGTACCGGCGATGAATCACACGGTTTCAATAAAGGCCCGCCGCCACTAATGGTGACTAGATTTTTCCCGCGAACGACACTTACCGCGGATCTTATCGGGTTGCAGTGCGCCGCCTAACCGGCTTACCATACGGTACGTTCGCACTTTCTGGCGTCACGATAACGATCGTCTCTCGGGTTGGCGAAAAAGCTTGGGCGAACGGGCACGAATTTAAAAGCCCACCCCATGCAACCCCGGGCGAAGTTGATCGATTTAATTTTTCCGAATCAATTTCCTCCTGGCGTTTGTTTGCACCAACACCACGCAGGCGGCAGGGTGGCATCCTTCCTGCATGACTTCCGGTTTCGTTGTTCGGTGGGAAAAATGGAGGTTTCGTGCAGAAAAGCGGGTCATGTTCGATCGTGCAGGTTTCCGGAAGCGTCGATTTTACAACGCCAGGGAAAAGAAAAGAGAGCAGGGGGATTAAAATCGGGAAACCCGCATCTCTCGACGATGGGAGTTTTTCGATTGGTAAGTAATAAGACGCGACACCAGAGCGAAACCGTATGTGTGTGTGAGAAATGGAGTGAAAGGAAAGCATAAGGAAAGTCTTATTGCACGATGAGAGATAAAACATCCGTCCGTTTGGTAACGTGATAATACCAGCAGCAATTTCTGCATCATCTCCAGAAAGTCCCCTGAACGAAATGAAGATGGGCACTGGTGAAATATGTCACCGCAGCCGCCTCCAAAGGCCTGGTTGCTTTTGCCGGGGCCGTTAAATCTCGTCTCGACGTTAATTAATCGTCCATTAAAGCAATTAAATTTATCGGAAGAACTTTTCAGAACCCCCGTTCAATCAAACGATCGAATGATGGATGGATGGGATCGGGGAGTAATTTTTAAATTAAGGGAAATTATTTCCGTCCCATAGAAGGAGCTCGCTGTTTTCGGTGCCTTTCGTCGACGCTACATAAGGACTAATTTATGGGCGATTTTTATGGCCAGAAAAACAACACACAAACACAGTCCAGAAAAGTATGTCAATGATTCTGTTGTTTCTCAGTTGAGGCCACTCCAGGAAAACAATATCCGTAGGCCATAAAATACCATGCCATAGGCCGCCATATTGTTTTAGCTAGTTCTTATCCTCCGGAGTTGCCTTCATTCCAGGCACTATATATGTTTTTCCACGTGTGCCTCAGCAAGCAAGACACCTCAGAAGACGAAAATTCAGGTGATGAAATCCCAGATTTACACCATGAGCAACTAAATCACTCGCTAATCCCATTGTGGCCAGTATTTTGGCTAAGCTCTTTAGCTCCATTTCCAAAAACCGTTCCAGAGCCGTGAAAACCCATCCAACCAGTCCGCGGTGTTTCCTTTCCTTTTTAACGACCGGGAAATTAAAAAACCAGACAAATGTGTGCATGAAAAATGGTCCTAACCTAATTATCGGTCCTTGCTCGTTAAGCCCCGCGCGATTCGGTTTAATGAACGACTCCGACTCCGGTGGTGGGACTGCCACAATTGTGTCTCACGAGCTGGAACTGTTATTACAGTGTCCGAGGTTATCTCTCTCCGGGTCGGTTCTGTACGGTTTAGTTCGTTTGTTTGTTTGTTGCTCTATTTTTTTATTTGTTGCTCTTCCATTCCAGTCCTTGTTATCCCGCGCGACTCAATGGTTGCCGTGGTAAACCATTACTGGAAATTTATGAGCCGTCCGTTTGCTCGTGGCGTAACAGTTCTTCCACGCTCGTCCGTATGCAATCCTGGCGTCCGTGATGGAAATTGCTTCTCCACACATCGATAACGCTAGAGGAAACCAGAAACATGTAACAAGACAGAAAAGAAACAACTTTTCCGGCCGCGGCCGTCAAATCCTGACGGTCAAATATCAACACTGTTTTGGCATAAATATTGTCCATTCGCTGTCATTTATAACGAACGATCGGTGTGGAACGTGGAAGGACGATCGCTTTCCACGGGCGTGCCCGGGCGGAAGATGCCGGTAATGATACTTAAATTTATGTAATTCCCTTCGACGAGCCAGCGAAGGCATAAATCACTTGACAACTTGTTATTCTTCCCCCGGTCCGTCCGTAACGACAGTTTTTCCCGCCGTTTGGGCCAGGGCGTGGGTGGGGTGGAAAAACCAATGGTTCTGTTTCTCTCTCTACTTTCGTACGGTGGCATTTTCCGTTGGTGGTTTCGTTTCGGTGGCTGTTGGAAACGATTTCATTACGTCGCTTTCCTACCGCGCGCGGTCTTTGACTTTTTCGTGTGGCCGCAGAAATATGTTTTCAATTTTCCTCGTTGCTCGGTGCAGCAAAACACACCCGGAACAAATAAAAAACCCGACGAAAGAGCCGAAAGTGGAAACCAAGCCACAATTATGGGTGACATTTTTCGGTTGTCATTTCCGACCGATTCGTTTTTCCTCGCAACCGTTCGACGGGGGGTTTTTCTTCATACCTCATCAAACGTACTGCTTGATTATCCAAACAGAAAGGTGAACCTAACCTTGGAAGTGTTACATATGTTTCCAATCCAATCGGACAGTACAACGAGGCCGGGAGTATGTTTTTCGGAAAACAATCCAGCACGTAGTAGAATGCACTTCAACAAACGTCTTACTTCGTTACACACATTTTCCGAGGGGCCACTCCAATGGAGGGCGCATGGGAAGAGGAAAAAACCACCTAAGACAGGAACAACATCGTAAAACGACAACGATGACGACAAGACATCCTAGGCCTACGGTAACGTAAAACATCTTTCACATTATCGTCTCAAATTAGTGAGGGAAACACGGGACGGTGAACCTTTTCCAAGGAGGCGCACCGTTCCGGGGGGTATCTGCAGGGGTTTTCCCCACGCGCTTTTTTTCTGTTTTCCTTGGTACACCTATTTCGGAAGGGTCCACCGTGTGTGTGTGTCGGTGTTCCGTGCTCCCAATACTCCCGCAGGGCACTTTAGTCCTGACAGGCGACCGGTTGATGTATTGCGTAAGCTTCCTGTGTGTGGCGATATGTGATTACGGATACAGTTTTTCTCCTATTTTCGAAGCCAAGTGTGGAAAGGACTGGTAGAGGAAGAGGGTCATCTAACACCACCGTCGTAGTAAATTAATGTCCAATTTTTTCCCGACGCTTCATCACAACATGATGGAGCACTGATGGGGATTGACGAGTTTTTAGGTGTTGTGTCTATTCCGGAAAACGTTCCTCCGGAAATAGGAAGGACTCAAATGTTCGCTCGATTTCGATACATTTGGCCCTGCAGGTAGTAGTGGTGGTGGGAGTAGAAATGAACACAACTTCAACAATGTTTCCCAAATAGAGTGAAGTCCGAATACTAAACATTTGTCCCAAACTTGTAAAACATGGCAGGTCCCTTCGGGCTGTCTTTATGTTTACAAAACACTTTAAGTGGACCAAAGGTGAATTGAATTAATTACCTAAATGGGTCTCTCTGCTTGCTTTCGGAAGCTTGTTCCTCAAGTGTCTGAATTTTCCAACCCCGAAACAATTCATCATTTGACTCGCTTGATCGCCCGGTAAGTCGTTTTGGGACTTCCGTTGGGACAACACACTGTCATCGTCGGCCATATGCCTTTGCGTATATGATAAATGACTCCATCGGAAGCCAGGCAGCATATCTTCGTCCCCAATAATGAGAAAATTATGTTGTAAAGCGTTCGATTCAACAAACCGTCGGGGTACAGGACAGTTCAAACGGAAGCCACAGATTTCTGTCGAACTGACGACCCAGCGTGGTGTTAAAAGGGCAAGAAGGCAAACGACTGGCTGTGGGTCTGGTGTAAGGCCCGTCAGGCCTACGACATCGATGGGTTTTTGAGCCGTACGGTGAATGAAATGCGGAGATGAAAGTTTGCGCTTAATTAGTACCATACCCGACGCACGGGGGAAAGTATTGTCGCATCCAACGAAACGCTGGAAACTCCGAACGAGAACGAGGCTCACTCGAAAGTGCAGATGTTTTTCCACTTGAATGCAACGCCGAGGGAATCCAACATCCAGTTCGTCGTTGGGAGGACTTCCTCGGTGGCTGTCATTCAGCCGGCGATGCCTCATTAAGCGCTGTAATCGTGTTCATTAGTAGGAATCTCCGGCAATCCGAGTGTTGCTCCGGGAGTGAGAAATGACCTTTTGAACGGAGGAGAGCGGGGGAGTTTGGCAGCAACGAGCCTCGGTCGGCTCGACAGAGAGGTCGTGGAAAATTGTCCCACTTTCTTTGACCACGTGGAGGGGGGTGGTCGGAGTGTCTCATTTCTCTGCCATAATTACATGCAGTTAAAGTATAGGGAAAACTTTTTGCTCCCACGCGCTGAAGGACCCTTAATGTCACCAGCCGGTTAACGGTTGGTGTGTGGGAATTTTTCAAATTTCTTCAGCGCACATAAACACGTTTTTTTTCCTTTTCGGTTCCCGCTTCCGCCACGATCTGCAGGACTCTTTCGTCAACGTTGTTTGATGTGTGTGTGTGTCAGAGTGTTTTTTTTATTCCCCCCATTTTAAGGACGATGGTTGGTGGCTTTTGCTGTCACATTTTCCTCTCCTGTGCGTAATTCGCCCGCTGGGATTAATTAAGCAGACATGGCGTGCAAGGATCCTCTTTCTTCTTGTGAGTGTCGCAAACGAACACGTGAAAAGACGTTACGCAAGAGAAGGGCCGAGATGGGGGAGAACACGATGGAAAGGACGTACGGCCAGGATTGAGCGATCTGCTGCGAATGGCCACAAATACGGAAGCAACCGAGGGCCATGACGACGAATGTGATGAGTTTTCCGGGTCCCGCAGCTTCGGTAGATCGATACGAGCGGCGTGCCGGAACAGATGTTTTCACAACGTCGGGAAAAACAGGGAAAAAGAACGTTCGTTTCTGCCGAGCCTATGTTACCTCAAGGAGGAAGGGAATGGAGAATAAAACAACAATTCGGATACCCGGATCCCGTACGATGACAGGACTCAAGTGGTGGTAGAAATCCCTCCTCAAGGAATCGAAGACGATCCTTACGTTTGATGGTAAGAAATAAAAAATAAAAAAATGCGTACGCGCATAAATGAAACGAACAAATGACGTGCGGGTCCGAAAATGTGCTGTTTATTTTACCGTTTCGAGTGGATGGTGTGTGCACTGGAAGTGCGATTTGAGATCCGAAAACGGGAAGTATGTGTGTGTAGATCGAGGTCCTTCCGTCGCTCGCTCACCATCTTCCAACCGAACCTTCCTTTGGTCTTTTTGAGGTCCTGTTTTGGGGGGTTTTGCATAATCAAACGTTGTTTCCATTTTTTTCTCTTACACCCTTCCCCAATGTCCCTCCAAGCCCTTGGAGAAGTGGATGATTCTTTGTTGATGGATGTTCCTGTACGGCACACATATAAACACACACTTTTGTCTGAGAAAATTCCCACCAGGGTCTGCGAAGCCGGCTGGTAGGATAATCCCCTCAAACACATCACGGCGTTGAAGAGGTTTGCATTGATTAAGTGCCTCTTTTCAAAATGCCTCACAGCACGAGGGAAGGATTTAAGCGATGATTGCACAAATACGGTCTATCGATCGAATTGGAGCTTGAGAAAAACAACAACATCAAACTTATTCACCGAGGGATTTTGCAACGTCGTGTCGAGAACGTCCCGCCTACGACGGGATGTGTGTCCTTTTCTGTGTGCCGGTTGAAAGTGAATCGGATTTAGGGCACGTTTAGCTGCTTTTGATGTCGATAAGACTGCGTAGATTATGGGCATGTGGAAGATATGAACAGCAGGTACCGACTGTGTACCGATAAGAAGCTCCTAGGGATTCTTAGATCAGTCCATGTGCCTTAACATAAATTTAATTTACGTAAACTCCGACCGGATTTCTTTCATTTCTTTCTAATCAGCCGTAACATTGATGGTTACATGCTGCGAGGTAACTTCAGTCAATAAGCAATTTTATAATTTATACGGAATGAAATACTTAATCGTTTACTTCTATATTTTTTAAACAATTTTATAACAAAGCGAAAATCGATACAAGAAAATCAATCGTGAAGTTAGAGTATTTCGCAACATTAAAAAATTTTATTCAAGTTCAATTATTCAAATGAACCTGGTGGTTCCTCGTCATAGCGATAGCAGTTTTATGATCTCAACATTTTGAAAACATTTACTTTTTTCATACCTAATTAACGTATTTTTTAAACGGTACTGCTTTTTCAAAATAAACGCTATGTTTTGCAAAAAACGCTTCAGAGATAACGCTTGAAAAGCTGTTTTAGTGATGGGAAAATGAAATCCCTTTGGGATTCGAATCTTTCGATTCAAATCCATTCTGAGATCCGGATCTCCGAATCCGAATCCCAATCCGTCGTATCATGATGTGCCATCGAACTTGCCGGTTTTTTACTGGTTGTGCCGTTGTAGTGATGCACGTCGCCGGTTATGTTGTAATAGTTGCGTAACAGTGGTTTTATTTAGTGGTCTCAAATTGACTCATTTTGTTATTTCCATGAGCTATGAGCTAAGATTGCAAATCTGGTGCCTATTGCGAGGAGGGAAACCCAAGGTGGATTTGCGCATAATCCAGTGCCCCGTACGGGAGATCTGTGCAACAGAGACACGAGGCGTGAACGTGAAATATAATTAAATTTTGGTGGCTGCTTAAGACTCTCCGACCACGACCGATTTCCACATCGGATCTTACAAGCTAACTTAGCATGAAGATTTTTCCACACATCATTCGCCAAACCATTGTGGTTTCCTTATAGAACCAATCGATAAAGAAACAAGTAGACAATTGCGCATTTAAAAAGAGTTGTTTTCATTCAAATTGATTGCCGCAGGCATTGATGCAAGGACGATTGGTCGTCATATGAGCTGTTTTATTCACAGGTTCAGATTTAAATTACCCGCCACTAGCTCAACGATTTCGCTGCACAAAAATTGAGGCGAAGAGCGAATTCGCTCCGAAAAAACTAAACTAACTAGAAAAAATGGTCAAATTTGGTAACATACTTGAGACAAAGTTACGTATCTTGAAAATACCTTTCATTTGAGTGGTCACTTGAGCAAATCGGTTCAGGAACAAAAAAGTTATTAACAAATTTGTTATTTCAGCGGAAAATGCCAACCAAGGTATGTATACCACATGTTATGTTGAAGACAAATCTTTGACATATCAAGCTGTTTGTCTTCAAAAGACCAAAACAAACGAGCACGTGTAGAACTGCCGGCGTTTGTTTTCACTACGTGCACAAATTAGACAAAATAGACTGGTAAAATGGACGTTTCACGTGGTAAGTATAGAATATCATGGTAGAAAAACGTGTTTCTTACTGTTTCCCGTTTTATTTTGCAGAAATACTTCAGCGCCTATCCAATCCTGAGCGGGATTTCGTGCAGAACCTTGCCTACGGCGCAAAGTTATGGAAGTCACCGAGTTTCTACTACATGTCGAAGTATGAAGTGATTTTCGAATACTTTCTCGACGGGTTAAGTGATTTCTACGAAACAGTGAGCAAAGAAACCGATGGGAGCTTTGACGAACGCTGGCAAACCGTGAACGATTTCTTATCGCTGCCATGCCCACCAAATGCACTGCCGAACAGGTGTGTCATCCGATTGGAACAGGTTTTGCTCGCCTTGCAGGACAGTGATACCAAAGGTCGGAAGCAGCTTTTGGAAACCTTTCTGATCCTCGCGTCCGATGGAAAGTTCAGAAGCGTGTACAAGTTTGATTTCATGGCCTATGGAAAAGCGCTCTGGGTCGTCCTACAGCACTACAAAAAGTGCATCGCCAAGAACAGACCCAAAGAAGAGGAAGAGAAAACGATCGATCGGATCTTCGATGATCTGAAGATCTATCTGAAATCTGCCGGTGACAATCACAAATTTCAAAAAGCCTTCGAGCACTTTGTAGCGCCGCTAGCGGAGGTGGTGTTGCTGCTCGAACGTCGTGGCGTGAATCGGCGCGAAGAGTTGTTGGATTCTTTTAAAGTGGTGTATTTTGGGGACGGAAAGGCCGGTTCGTACTGTCGCGTTACGAGCAAAACGAAACAACTGTTTATGGGCTGCTTCGATATGGACAAGTTTCCGTCGCACGTCATTGCACTGCTGATCGAAGGATATTTGCGCTCCTATAGGACGCAAAAGATAGAGGTGTTGCTGTTCCTGAAGTATTATCTGCTACACGTGTTCGTTGACGGAAGCCGTTCAATTTTGGGTGCCAACGATCGAATACTGGCCATGACCAAGTATGTGTTCACATTGCTGCGGAAGTACTTCATCAACATTGATCAGCAATTTCTGGCAGATTTCAACTTTAACGACATATTCACGTTCAAGCTTAATGAATTCGTAACCGTGTGTTCGTCGTCCGGTCCGTTGCTGCGTGATTTGTACAAACTGATTTGCGCGATCAACGAATACAACCCACTCATCCTGGAGAAGACCATCATCGGAATCATACTGAAAACGATGTTCCTGCGCAAAGATCAAGAAACGCTCAAGTGCTATCAGGAGGTACTGATTTCGACGATGAAAATGTACACGAAGCTGAACAAAAATGAAAACTTCCGCGAGGAGCTTTTCATGAAGCTCGAAGAGTACCTGGACGAAAACGATCTCGATCAAACCATTCGAGAGCTAAGAAACCTCCCCGGTGTGCAGAATGGCAAAAGAAAAACTGAACTTACGGACTTCGACGAAACGCCTGATAAGAAAATGAAGCTTGCCGATGGATCTTCCGCCGAAGCATTGCCGACTACGTCCAACGAAGACTCGATCTTTTTAGGCTTTTACTGACGGAAAAGACGGAAACGGACGGCTCGAAACGAACGCCACGTGTTCAGCTGCAAAACGGTTGGCCAGCGCTTGCATTTGCCTGGCCCGATATGGACGGATGTCTAAGTGATGCGATGATGGAGTTTATGAAAGTGCTGCTGAGAAAGCGCAGCTTTCTCTTCTGGAATAAGTTTGTGTCGCTGCTGAACGAGGCGATCGAGATGTCGGACAAAGAGCACACGGAAAGTAGCATTTTCCAGATCGAGCTGGCCATGTGTTGGCTGTGTTACTTCTTCGCCGGCAATACGCTAATCGAAAACTCGTATCTGTTCTGGGAAAAGTTAAGCAAACACATTGCCAGCACGGACGAGATGATGGCCAACTTCGCTCGCCAGTTTCTGCTGGGTGAAGAACGCGGAGAAGTGCGGCTCTACAGCGCTTTTTTGAAGATGGTTTACTTTTACGGTAACTATCGTTTGATGGTGGAATACTATCGTCCAGATTCGATAGAAACGAGCGGTGATCAAGATATTCATTCATATCTGAGTGAAGCTGAATGGAAACAGATCGAAGAGCGAATGCCAGCCGAGGACGCACCGGTCCGGAATCGTGTGTTGCTCCAAAAAATTCGACAAAACGACCTAAAACATAATGTTCTAGATTCCGAGATGGCGGAAACACGCCAGGAACTTATTGCTAGAGTTGTCGATGACCCTTCGGCCGAAAATTTACGCTGGGTGCTACTTGACCGATCGTCTAGTGGCTGGTTTTTGACGCTACTGTCCAAACAGCAACAGATAGCCGTTGTCGAGCACCTTCTCGATCGGTCGTTTTGTTCGCTGGAAGAAGTGAAGCACATTCTGTTAGACATCACACCCACCGAGGAACTGTTGGAGGTGATTCTGCTAACCGCAATCAAACGGATGGTGACAAAATGCCTCACCCAGTGTGAGAAGGCTGTGTCGCGAAAGCTTCCGTTCGAGGAGCTGTACGAAATGAACGAATCGGAGTTGCGGCCCCGCCTGAAGAAACTCCTCGAGAAGAGTGCACGCGCAAGCACGAAAAAGCCCCTGGTGGATGTGCCTAATATTGAGGAGATAAATCACCTGTTGGATGTGCTAGAGGAGATTCGAATCGATAACTTCAGCCAAGAACAGAAGGCAGTTATTTTAGCGGTTTATTTGATCCTGCTGGTGGATGTACGTGCCTTGGACGGGGGAGTTATTGCCAAATGCCTCGAAAACCAGTTAATGCGTAAGTTTTTCTACAAACACAATAGTTTGTTTATTCATATTGTCCATTTAGGTTATTTTTGACTTATTATTTTTCTTTGGACTTTATTTTTTGTAATATAGTCTTCGTGGTCTCCTATTTTTGCGAACTCCTCTAAGCTTTTAATTTTATGGTTGTTTTACTCAGGACATATTACACACGGCACGGTACCAAACGTGATGGAGTATGCCAGCATCGAGACCCTGCTCAGTGTTTGCGGTCAAACGCCACTGTTGGTAACAATTTTCGAGTTACAAGCAGCCCACTTGACGGAGGAAGCATTCAACGAAATGACAAAAATCTTGGACGGGTTTTCAAATAAAACCGACACACGCTTCGATGTGCTGCTTTTGGTGTTCAACAGTTTGCAAAAGGTACTGGGAAGGCGTGTATTTTTTCTAAAACTCCTAACAACAAACACATTTTTAAACTGGTTCAACGTTGCAGGGTGGTGCAAATCGGTTGAAAATGGTGCCAGCCGAGCAATTGAGTGAGAAGTTGGATGAGTTTGTGGCAGTAATTGATGCGTTCCTGTTAACCGATGCTCCCGAGAAGCAACGGAATGGAAATATCGCCGAGTTCAATGATGAACTGCAGGGTTGTGCTTTAAGTATTTACTACAAGGCTAGACAGAAAAAGGAGATAACTTCAGCAATGCGAGAAATTCTACTCGATTATATCACGAAGGCGGTAATTTACTAAAATTGACTATTTTATATAAACACATTTCTCTAACGGATTGGTTTCGCTTTCAGCTCACAAATACCAGCTCTTCGGCGTGCTTACTGCTGACAAATTGCATCCAGTACAAGGACTTTTTGAATCTGGAGGAATCTATTCTCGCTGCAATCATAGAGAATCGTTGGCAGGCATTTTTGAAAATGGCACAGGAACAGACCGTACCGAAGAGGCAAGACGTCAAGTTGGACGAGAAATCAGTCGATCAGCAACACATGAAAACGTTCGTCACGTTCCTCACGAGCCAATTGTCGGCGGCGGAGTGTAGCAAGAAGTTTGCCCAGCTCGATAACACGCTTACGAACCATGTTGCTGGTCAAGGCTATGCCACGTTAAAATCGGTCCTACGAGCATTCTCCATCCTCGCACGGGTTGGCTTCGGTGCGAAGTGCAAGGAGGATGTAAGCAATGCTTTTGTGAAACCATTTTCAACCGTCATCGCGCGGAACGTAATGCCACTGTGCATACTGAATGAATTTCACAACGATGCGACGCTTCGGGTGGAGATTCTCGAATGCTTTGCCGTGGTGATCGGCAATCATGGCATTAAGCTGCCCCCGGCCGTGTTGGACCATATGCTGGAGTTTATGAGTGCGGTCAATATTCGGAAGGTCCCGGTGAAGGAAAGCGAAGAGCAGAGCTTCTACAAACTGCACCGCCTGCTGAGCGATGTAATGTTCGTACTGTTGATGGCACGACAGTACTTTGTTGTCCACCGGTTGCCGCAGTACATGCTCGTGTTCCAGGGTCTGGTCGGTGCCATCGTCTGCTACAAGGACAGCTTACCGGTAGAGCAGAGCTTAAACAGTTTCGAAATACTCACCATCTCCGATTTACTGCTGCCGTTGGAAAAGTATGCCACGAAATTCCTTTTCTCTTCTAGATTTTCATTTTACCGACCTGTGTTTTTTGTTTTTCCAGGATTGTGGGTTTTGCTAGGAAAAGACTGCAGAAAGATATTCGCATACTAGCCCCGTACGTGTTGGCGCAGATCCTCAACACGATAATTCAAAGCAAGCGCGCAACGACACTACAGCAACGCGTTGCGCAGAAGGTGTACAACATCTGCTTCGAGTTGATCGCCGTCTACGATGGACATTCGTCGTCCTATCTGCTGCGCACGATGGACGAAAGTAGCCGCCTACTGTTCACCGACATCGTGAAGCAGTACAAGAAATTCCGCTCGTACAAGGGACTGGCATAAGTTTACTCCACGTGAGTAAACGAGATAAATTTACATGTTAAATAAGTTTTGTTGATAAGAAACCATACTTACCTGCGAGGTAATTGGATGATATACATATTTTCTTAACGATATTTCTCGTTGGTACATAATTCTTCCTTCCGATGACACATTAATGATCGTTCACATCAACTTCATGTGCACTTATGTATCAAAACATCGTTTATTGTTATCTGATTCGTTTGTGTTGTGATTTATTTTAGCTTCAACTAGGAGTAAAGATTAAGTTCACAAAACGAAAGTAAAAAAGGTTTAATCCAATCCATCCCACTTCAACTAATAGCTGATTAACTTCGTGCAAGTGTTGTGCACATAATTTTTGTTTAGTTTCGCTTTTTTTTGTTTTATCTTCTGTAAGATTAAGATAGGTTGCCGCTTTCGTAAATATAAGTGTACGCTTAGAAATTTGGACTAGATAAATCGGACTAGAATTGGATAATAGATAAAGATACGTGGTTAGTTTTCCGCATCCATTGTTCCCGCTATCGCCGCTTGGAAAATGGAATCGAAAAACAAACCGAAACTAAACCAAAATAGCAAACAGTTAACTCATTGCCCTAAACAGCTTGTGTTCGCCTCCACCGGAAGGTGCCTTTTTATCCTAACCCCTAGTTTTTGTCCCCTTATACAGCTACATAAGTTTTGGTTTAAAATATGTCCACTACAATCTTGTCACCTGAGCGAGGGTTTCTCCTTTTGTTTTGAGAATGTACTTAACTTAAATACAAATTAAAACCATAAGAACATCCACCTTTCACATAGTGTGTCTCTTCCTAAAATCTAGTCTTTGTACATGGCGGGGTATCAATCCAGCAGCGTGTCTGCATGCTGATGCAGAACGTATGGCACGCCGGTTTTGTTTGTTTGTTTTTTTTTCTAACTCAAATATTGCACATTGTGGCGGAATGGATTTTCAGTAGTTACCGATTGGCTCTACTTTCTATAATCCTTACTGGTTCATAAATATATGCATAGCCAACATATGGTGTGCTTTGAATCTATCTATTGGTTTATTTAAACTTTAAAGAAACGGAAAAAAACGAAACATAAGCAAATGTAGAAATCTCACGACACAATTGCACAAATACGATTTTTTTTTGTTTCGTTCGCCCTTCCTTTTTTCCCCGTGTATGGGAAAAGCAGGGCTTGAAGAATTGGGTATTAAATATTTGATAAGAGTGATTTTTTAGTTAATATTATCCGAATGAAATTTTGCGCTATCGGTTAAATCGTGGAAGCGCCGGTCGCGATCCACTGGAATTTGATTTTGCTAAACTTCCCTGCGGGAGGAGGAGGGCAAACCCTTACGACATCATCTGTGATTGTCCGGGGGCTTGCGTGAGGTTGTGATACTGGGGTGGTTGTAGCTGTTGCTGTTGTTGCGCCTGCTGCTGCTGGCCGGATTGTTGTTGACCTGCGCCACTCATTTGTGTTTGCTGTTGCATTGCAGGCGGTTGTGGCTGTTGTGGTTGTTGGTTGGCGGCGCCAGCTTGGGTCTGAGCTCCACCACGACCGGTGCTGGAAGTTGCTCCATCCGTCGCACTGCCTCCCTGCTGTTGGCTCAGTTCCGCCTTCAACCGACGTGCTATGTGCGATCGGGTGTGCTTACGCAGATGATCCTTCCGGTAGAATCCTGGTGGAAGAGAAAACCATAATGTCAATCGAGCAAAGAACTCTCTTAGGAGGCCTCCTTACCTTTGCCACACTCCTGACAGATGTGTCGCTTCTCGCCGGAATGGATGACAAAATGGAGCGTCAGCTGCTCCTTGCGCTTGAACGCCTTCAGGCAGATGGTGCAGGCGAACGGTCGCTCCGGGTTGTGGCTCTGCTTGTGGCGCGTCAGATGGTCCTTGCGCTTCAGTGCCGCATTGCAGATGTCGCAGATGAACCGGCGCTCCAGGTTGTGCCCGATCAGGTGCTGCTCGAGCAGCTCCCGCTCCGGGTACGCCATCTGACACTCGGGGCACAGGAACAGCAGGCTTCCGTCCAGCGCCGTACGCACCTGGATTTCGCCCGGTTTGGGGCGCGGTTTGCGCTCCTTTGGGGGTTTCTTCTTCTTCTTCTTTTTCTTCTTGTCGGTGGCGGCTGCAGCACCGTTCGCCGGGGTCGCTCCGCCCGCGGTCGATGAAGTGGCCGCCGCAGCTTGCACGTTCGTTTGATGGCCGGCAAGGGAGGAACCCTGTTGGGAGGAGTGTTGCTGCTGCCCGCTCGCACCACCTTGCTGCTGCTGATGGTGGCCACCGGGATGGCCAAGGATGCTGGCGATCGTCTGCGATGCCGGGAGGATCATCCCACCGCCGTTGTTAGTGTGTGCGTTGTTGGCGGAGTTGTGCGCGCCACCCTGCGACTGCGACATGTCGATGCTGGAGAGAGGATTTTGCGCCTCCTTCTTGATGTTTTCCGCCGAATACTTGAGGAAGTGGTGCAGCGACAGGGGCAGTGCGCTGCCGGGAAGATGGGACAGATAGTCGGCGACGGACGCGCCGGGCGTAAGCGACTGCCAGCTGGGATTCTGCAGCACTCGCTTGCTGTCCGCCTGCTGCAGAAGCGCACTGATATCCTGGCTCAGCTCCTGGGCGCTCTGTCCGTTGCTGCCGGCCGAGCTGGAACCGATCGACGACTGAGGGTACATGTTGCGCTGCTTGTGGTCCGCCACGTCCGAGTGCTGGCTGTACGGAATCGAGTACTGGCCTCCTCCTCCTCCTCCACCACTGCTCGTTGTCGTCGGTATCGTCGAGTTGCCGGAACCCGCCGAATGTCCGTTGTACTTGTTTGAACCACCGCCACCGCCCGCCGCCCCGTTGTTCCCGGCAGACTCCTGCTCCCGGTGGAACTTGCCCAAAATGGGCCCATGGCTCTGATTGAAGTGGGCCATGTTGACGTTCGAGTTAATGGAATGGTATCGATTGCTGGAGTCGTGCGACGCCGACGGCACGCTCGTCACCAGGCCCGAGCTGGCGAACTGGTGGATTCCCGGTATCGAACCGGGAAAGTGTGTCCCGAATGGTGAGAAGTTCATGTTGCGTTCCGTCTTCCACTACTTCCGCTCTGCACGCTCTGTTTTGGAAAGGAACACGAACAAACGAGCGCAATTAGAGGTTTGTAAGCTAAGTTATTTTCCCAGTTGCCCCAAATACTATCGACAAACAACGAGCGGATTGAAATCCAGGATAGTTCGGGAACCACGTTCACTCCCTTCCAGGAGTTTCACTGCTGAACTTTTCCGAGTGTTAGTACACACACATATATAAACAGCAACGAAGGAAGTAGGGCTGCAGGGATTAGGGGTGGAACTTGGTGCGCATTCAACTTCGTGCTCTCCTTTCGATTCCTGTTTTGATTCTTTAAATAACCACATTTTTCCCAAATTTTTTACGTCTTAAATAAATCCATCTACGTCTTTTTACGGGAAGTTCTGACGATATCGTGCAAGTCATCAAAATATCGCCCGAGTATACGATGTTCACGTCCCATGGTACAGGGAAAAGGATATTTGAGAAGTGCAAGAGGGGGAGGATTCATTCAGAACTTCTGCCTATAACCATACAGTGATGGACGTTATTTTAAGCCATGTCAAGATAACCTAGATCTAGGACCGGTTTGCTTCATGTAATATGAAATGGTTTTGTATGTCGCCGGTAAAGACGACTTACTCTCTTGATATTCGTTTCTGGTTTGCCTCGCGCAATCAGGATAATAGCAATAAGAAGATTAAATACTATCCCCAAGAAATTATACGAATGCAGTAAAGGCACAATATGGTACACCTAGTGTTTGAATACGTGTTTAACACGTTGACCATGGCTATCATTTTTGATAGCCGGCTGTCATTACTTCTAAAAAGTTTTTGACGCATAAATAAATGAAAATAAAACATAAAAAATATAGTTATATCAACAACTGATTCTTTAGTTGGCTTAGTCTTTGATGAGTCTTCGAAAACGGTCGGCTTAATAAATTGTATGAACAAATTCAATCAAAACAGATTGTACTAAAAAAGTGTGCTAAAAAGGATTGGCAGGCAACGTGATCAGTGATGTTAACGATGCTGATAAATATTTAAATAGCGTTAAATAGCGGACGTCAGTAAAATAGCGATAAATTTGTAGATATTCTTGAAACGCATGTCTGCAAGGTTAGCTTCTGTTAGCAAGAAAGCAACACATAGTAGCCCTTTAATTGTACGGAAGCTAGGTTTGCTTGTTTGAATCTTTGAAATTACACCTTCGATAACGAATGATTTTCGAAATGAGGTAATTTTAATTCCAAATTTTCATATGGAACTTGTTCCTACACCCATCACTGTACTACATTCGAATCCTTACTCATCCTACGGCGTACACGCGCTACGCTGAAACTTTATCACCATTCGAATGGGCACACAGGGATGATGGGAAAGGAAAATTTGGGAACAAGCTGTTGGCGTAGCAGCAGCAGCAGCAAGCGTAGGCGTAGGGAAAACATTCCCCATTTTCCACCGTTCCGAGTTTTCCCTTTCTGCGGCAGTGTTTGTGTGGTGGTTTTCGTTTTTCCTTCCCTGTATCGGTGCCGGACGGGTGGCGTGCGCCGACACGCAGGAAGTTTGGAAGGAAAAGTAAGACGGAAAATTCCACGGTGCGCCGGTGTCTGCGCGGCACCCACTTACCACCAATACCGCCAAAATACGGTGGAAAAGCGGTGTAATTTTCATCGTCCCATCCCGCTTGCTCTGATGATGATGTTGGTTCGTTGGTGGTGGTGATGGTGATGGTGTTCGATGGTTTTCCCACACAACACAACACTGCCGGAAAGGAAAATGGACGATGGAAGGAGCGCACACGCACTGCACCGCGACGGTGGAGCCCACCGTTCGATGGAAGATGGCCGGGGGTCGGTCGACCTCTCCCAGTTTCGATCCGTCCAGATCCGACCTTTTTCCCACTGCGTAGATTGACTGCGAGCGGGAGACCAAAGCAACCGCCGCCTCCGATCCATCTCCAAGGGAAACGGTGTCAAAGGAACGGAGAAAAAATATCCCATCAGAGTGCGAGTGAGACGGCAGACAGCGAGGATTTTCGTGCGACGCAAAAGTCGTAGGCAGCAGCTAGCAGCACAAAATGGTGGTGGATGGAGTCGCCCTGTCGCCTACTTCGTCCGGAAAATCGCTCGAGTAGTAGAATGATGCGCGGAGCCGGGGACGGGGAATAGAAATGGAAGGTGGAAGGGCGTGGGAATCACTTTCACTTTTCGCAAAGGGCAAACGAGGGCAAGGAGGCAGGGATCGGTTCGGTTGGTGGTAGGCTTCATCACGCAAATATGGATAGATGGATGCTTCGAGGGCGGCCGCGAGGAAAACAAGGAAAATTCAAAACAAAATCCCTTTTCCGCGAATCTCATCCCCGCCCCCGAGTAGTGGGGTGACTCCTGACTGACCACATTCTTCACCGCCCTTCCCTAACCCCCTCGAGTGCGAACACGGTCATTCAAGGGTTCTTCTTCCCAGCGGCGATCCGCGGGGAATTTTCTTCTTGTTCGCCTACGCTCCACGTCGAACTTACCCGTGCGTCGTAGTAGCCTCTGCGTTGGTGGGAGGTTGGTTTTTCTCCGAGGGGGGAGTTTTTCTTCCACGTTGTTCTGCTGCGTAGCTTATGGTTGCTTCTTCTTGGGCTGCGGCGATGAGGATATTATTTTTTACTACCGCCGAAAAACCGTGCCGGATGTTTTGGGTAATATATTGGTATATTCCACAGCTGATTCGTCGATGGATGCATGCACTGATACTAGGGCGTTTTTTTGTTTTCGTTTTTCTTTTTCGATTATTTTCACTTTCAATTTCGACACGCCACGAGTTCACTTTTTAAGCAAGGCGTAGCCAGAAGCACTCTTTTCGTTGCTCTTCCAGGGTTTGTTTTTTGCTCCCAAGAAAACCAGGACTTCCAGAGAGCCCACGGGTAGTTCCTGGGGGACGGGTCCCGTGGTCCAGAATTTCCACGGATGTTTTTTCCCTGGTTTTACACTGGCCACCCTGGAACAGGATGGCTTGCGTTGGAGCTGCTGCTGGGTGGTGTGAGACACGGACTGCTACTGCACACACGGAGCCAAGAAACAGGACTCCCTTCCTGGCTGGCGAAGAAAAACGGGAACGAACACCACACACACCGCCCGCCTCGTGCTGTGTTGCGCCTGTGCCACACTCGCTCCCGTGTCCTCTCTCACTCACTCGACCGGGATATGGTGGATTGGCGTTGTATATCCTGCAGCCACTTACACCAACCAAACCCTTAGAAGAGTACCCTTACTACCTATCCCTAACTGCTTTCGTCGCCTTCGTCGTCGTCGTCAAACTGAAAGCTGGAGGGAGGTAACACCCCATGTGTGTGTGGTGTTGGCAGAGTGGGAAGGGCAGGGGGAGAAGGGGACAATTAAATTCCCCCAAAAAATGAGATTCCTTATCCCACCCGATTCCTTATCGATTTGGGCGATGATTTGGCGTCTTTTCGCGCTGGTAGTAAGTACGGTAGGCTTAAATGCCTTCACAATTATTGACAAGCGTGATTTTAATTTTTTTCCTTTTCTTTTAATTTTAGGACAGAATAATTTCACGGCCACCAACCTAAAACGCAGCTCCACAGGTCCACCGAGGGCTTGGAAAGCCAAATGCACTGGAAAAGAAGTTTCACACGACACACACGAACCTTCCCTTTCGACGTCCACTCTATCGCCCGCTTCGTCGCTTACTCATCGATCGGGGACGGAAATGGTGACGGTTTACGACGCGACCAGTGTGTTGTTATCAACAACACTCGGTCCTGCCCTCCGACCCTCTCCCCTCGCCAACGGCTGATTCGAAAAACGTACGCATCTCTTGTGTTCCTGCGCCGTAACGCCCGTTTCGGTAACCCTCGTCATCACTGCCAATCTCTCTCTCTCTCTCTTAGTCACAGTCCTGCGTAGAGAATGTTTTGTAAACACTGCTGCCGTCGCTACCCCGACGGCAAACGCGGATCGAACCGACACCCTAAAAGGCCCTTCAGTCAGGACGAGTTGTATATATATACATCAACGCGTGGGCTTCGCGTGCTGGTGCTGGTAGTCCAAAGCTGGTCTTTTCTCGCGTTCACTCCTACGCGGCCAGGACGAAACAAAGGGCAACGTAACATAAACACACATACACCCATCGGTTTCCACCCACCGCCAACCCAGCCTAATCGAGTGGTCGCGTGATGACGACATTATTGCTGGCACGAGAGTTTTTCATCTCGCGTGCGTGTGTTTCATTGTTGTCTTCCAGGCGAAGGGTCCACCAAACATGGGACCGACATGGCACGGCGGCGGGCTGTCGAATCCTTGCGCCAGCGAGCACCGAATATTCGGCTCGTATGACCGAATTCATTCAACACTCTCCTTTTCTACGGACCTTTCTACGACGCTCTCTCTCTCCCTCTTTCGGTCGGTATTTGGTCTCTTTTCACGAAGGGACGCATAAAACCGTGTGGCACTCCCTTTGAACTCCTTGCGAACGTCTTCTTCAGCCGCATGGGGGAACGTACAACGCAACGTCAACGACCTGCCGAACTGTGACCAGGCGCCTGGAGTGCGTGCGTCTGCAGTAGGGAGAGTGCAGATAAGCACCGTTATGTGCTCCGTTGCAGCGTAGCCCTAAATCGAGGCAGGGAAATTTGTACGGCCAGTTGTCGGCGGGGGTGTGTGCAGGGTTTTTTGGAGGAGAGGCACACATGTGCCTTATCGTAATACCCCCTTGCGCCCTTCCAGCTGGAACTCGAGCGACGCACGGTCGTTTAGTACAAGCGGAACCGTACCCGTACCCTCTGCACGCCTTAAGAGTCATTACATAGCTCGATCTATCAATTTAACCTCTTGATTTTGGCCAAATCAGAAGATATTGTTGGATAAACATAACGTAGACGGCGTAAAAGAATTCAACCGTCATTTTAAATAGTCACGTGTTTGTATGGACACGTGGTTAATCGTTTCTTTGACGAATTAGTTTTCTACCATACCTTCATTTCGATAAAGAGTAATGTAACGGAAAATTGAATCTCTTATGCTTTTTCAACAGGGGATATCATTTTTCTCTCGCAGAACCAGGAGGAGCCTTTTAAGTCACTCAGTTAAAAAAAGGATATCAAGTGGCACATTTGTTGTGATTCAAGAGAACAATTTTACTTATGGATAAGTATCTAATCAAAAAGGCTCTATCTATCTATCAATAAACGAAGCAGTAAAACAAAAAAAATTATCATATTTTTCGTTGACTTATCAATTACTTCAATAGAAGGTTTTGTAGAATGATTTCGTTTGTGTGTTTCATCTGTTGATATCAAATGTTCTCAGGGACCACAAAAAAGTAAAAAATATTGTCAATAAAAAAACGATATCGATCATATTATCCCTCTCGATTTAGGCCTAAATTATACTTTTTTACCAGATTAATTTGTTCTTCAGATTGCTATGTACAGGTAATTGTCCATTTAAGGGTTTATGGCATACGATGCTTCATTGTTTGAAACTAGCTTTAATTAAGTATGGCTAAATGGCTTACCTAGTTCTAAAATGTTAATTTATATTATTTTAAAGACCATTAATCTTTTGTCAAATGTTTAAAAAAAGTAATTGTATTAAATTTTTCCTGTTTTTGGTAAATGCATACGAGAATGGAGGATCGAGGGTTAAAAAAGTGACATGAGTCTTAAGCTGTCAAATCTAGCTGGCAGTTGCAGATGTAAACAAAGCTTCGTTCATTGCAAAATTAAGGTTTTGCACAGTTGGACGTTGTTTGCCAGTGTTTACAAATGATTTCCACAAAACTACATTTAGCTTTAGTTTTTCGTAAGTTAAACAGCTTCTAAGAACATTGAACATGGGTGGTTTGATTAATTTGGTGGCGTTTTGTGCAGTTTTATTTACAGTTAGCTTCTGTGATGGTTTCCAGTTCAAGAGTTTGGAGTTTTACGCGCAGATACTGAATGGCGAGTTTCTTGAATCAAGCCCGTTTGGAAGTGGTAGCAATGTTGCAAAATCGGAAACAAAGGCCGAAGAAATCGAACAACCGCAAGAGCTGACGCAACGCCAAATAGTGCAGAGTTCGCTGTACGATTTCATAACTTACGCAGACAAGCGCTCCTGTTCGTTGTCGGATGAAGATGGCCTTGAGGACGGAACGAACGCGGATGGTAGTCGGAAATCTTCTCTGCGCGTTAAGTGTGTCCCCGTGGAAGGCAACGGTACAATGCACTTGATAACTTCCCTCAAGGAGGTGATCAGTGTGCTGGCACCACACGGTAACTCTACGAAGCGGAACCAAGCGGGAAGCTGCGTCGTGATGCTGTTTTACACCAGGACATGCATCCACAGTGCGATGGTAGCACCACATTTCAACGCATTAGCACGACACTTTCCCGACCTGACCGTGGCTGCCATCGATGCGTACAACTTTCACGTTCTGAACGCGGAATTCGGTATCGTTGGGTTGCCAACGATCATGTTTTTCCACCAGGGACGACCGTTGGTGAAGTACAACGGAACGGCGATCACGCTGGCATCGCTGGCCAAGTTTGTAACGCGCCACAGCGAGGTGGAACCACGGTTAGTAAATCAGAAGAGCAGCAAAACGGTGCTGCACTACATTTCGGATGACTTCAAGGGCCCGCTGTTGAATAAGGTGGAACACAAGACCGACTACTGGTTGTATGTGGCTTGGATATTCATCATCGTTTGCACGTGCTATTATTTCTCCAAATCATCGCTCTATGCCCAAATAATTGAAATGATCAAACGAAATTGGCGAGAATCGGCTGCCCACAATAGTTAAAGAAGCTAAAAGAATGTTAAAAATTATCTGTTTCCCTGTTCCGTTAGATCAATTTCATGCCGTTGGAATATATCATTTCAAAAAAGTAAATTTATTTGATGTGCAATATGTGATTTTAGTTCCGAACGAATAATTTTTATTTAATGAAACCAAAACACAATAAAGATCAAATGATAAAGTAAAAACGAAAAAAATGTTACATATGACCAAAAAAGATTTTCCAACGATCCTGCCAGGAGTCGAACCTGGAATCTTCTGATCCGTAGTCAGACGCGTTATCCATTGCGCCACAGGACCTTTGTTGCATGGAAAGCTTTTACGTGCATTTAAAATGCATACTCTTTGCTTTCATTGATGTGATATAAACAGCTACTCTGGTTTCGTGTGCACATCTTAGTAAATTTAATTAACAATAGTTTACATAAGTATGCCGGAACCTTTTGCGTCTTCTTTAAAAATTGCGTATCGGTGCTGTATTCATTGCAGAGGGTATCTTCCCCAACAGTTCTGGAAACTTTTATCACATTACGAGCACGTGAACGAACGTGTGCTTCTTCAATATCCCGCCAATTGTACGATAATTTTAAAGAACTAGCAAGAGCAGTTGTATTCGTTATTCTCCTCATTCGAATGGATAAGCAGATGCGACGTTGATGAGCTATTAGGATAAAAAAATTGAAATTATATATGGAAAACATTTGTTAAAATATTTAAAAAAAATGGCCGAGATCAGCTTTCTTCTGAAAGTGCCTACTGATCTCAGATTGTGTGTTCCATCCTTGTCAAGGGGAGTGCTAACCTGCTCTCCTTTCAAATGACACGCTGGCCGGCTCAAAGTACATTGTATATATACTTCGTTACATTCATTTTAGTTCTAGCGATGGATAAGAGAAAATCAAACTTTTTTGACGGTTGTTTACCTTTTGTTGGCTAGTTGTGATGGGAAATGTAGCTCTTGAAGGGATTGAATCGGTAAACTCGGAGTGGGAAAGGAGTAAATCCATTAATTAGATCCGGGCCAAGACTAATTCCTGGACAATTTAAAGACCATCGTTGATAGGAATGTCCAAATCGCAATCACTCCCGTATTGAGTAGTTATTTCTTTTGTATGACAAATCCTTTTACTTCGAGGACGGATAGCTAATCGTACTAAAATTGGGCTCGGATTGTAAATCCAGCCGATTCAGCTCCGACCTTGCATCCCTACAAATGAGCCACGTTGGAACGTGTGACAGCTCGCCGCTTGCCGCACAGAAAACTTTCGTTGCGAGCAAAAGGATTCCGCACGACTAGTCGCTGCAATTGGCCGCAAAAAGGTTCTTAATTCGTTTGTGAATCGTTTCAATTAGTGTTTAATTGGGTACAGGTAAGCGTGAGCAAGGAGGTTGTGAAAAAGTTTTGTGGAAATCGGTGGAAATAAGCAGTTTTCCATCGACAGTTGATCGTGACAGCGTAGCAATGTTTTCGTTTTGGGTTTGGCCAAGTCATCAGTTTTTTGTTCTGCATCCAGTTGTTAGTTCGCTGCGATGCCATTTAATCTTCCGTACAAGGTGGTAAAGTCAATAAACAACAACCAGTAGGCGAGTGCTCCGTTCAGGTCGTGAAGATAGTTTTCCCAGTTTTGTAAGATCAACGATATTTTTGGTATCCAGCAGCCCATGACAACATTCTAGAAAAGTTCAATGACCTTTACTTGGTGCCCCAGTTCTGGATGATGTGTTTAGTTAATTAACTCCGGCTTTCATCTTTCCGCTTCACTCCCACACAGCAGTCCCAAGACGGAATCACGATGAAAGTGAAGGAGCTGCAGAAGATGGTGAACGTCGCCTGGTCGCCGGCGCAACAAAGTTCGGTGATGCTGGCCGCCGGAACGGCCGCTCAGCAGCTGGACGCCTCGTTCAACACAGCGGCCGCGCTGGAGGTATACTCGCTCAATCTGGCCGATCCGAGCTACGATCTCGAGTTGAAGGGAAGCCAACCGAGTGCACATCGCTTCCAGAAACTGCTATGGTCGCCGCTGGTGGGTGGTGCCGGAGATCAGGCCGGCAACACCCCGAGTGGTCTGATAACGGGTGGGTGCGAGAGTGGTGTGCTGCAGGTGTACAACGTGGCGCAGCTGCTGGCGGGCCAGAACGCGTTGGTGGCGCAGCAGGAAAAGCATCAGGGTGCCGTCCGAAGCCTGGACTACAATCCGTTCCAGTACAATCTGGTTGCTAGTGGTGCGTCCGAGTCGGAAATATTCATCTGGGATCTGAACAATACCGCCAAACCGATGAGCCCGGGGGCGAAGGTGGCCCCGCTGGAGGACGTGCAGGGATTGGCTTGGAACCGGCAGGTGCAGCACATTCTGGCGTCGGTGTTCTCCTCCCGGTGTGTCATCTGGGACCTGCGCAAGAACGAACCGATCATCAAGCTGAGCGACACACAGTCCCGCATTCGATGGCGCGTTGCTCAGTGGCATCCGGAGGTGGCCACACAGCTGTGGCTCGCTAGCGAGGAAGACCAGTCGCCCACGGTGCAGCTGTGGGATCTCCGGTACGCGACGGCACCGGCCAAAACGTTCCACATTCACCAACGGGGCGTGCTGGGCCTAACGTGGTGCCCTAAGGATCACGATCTGGTCGCTTCCTGCGGCAAGGACAACCGGATCATTTGCTGGAACCAAAACACGGACGATCCGAACGGGGAGATTCTGTCCGAAATTGCCACCACCAACCAGTGGAACTTTGATGTGGCCTGGTGCCCCCGCAATCCGGCCCTGATTGCCGGTTCGAGCTTCGATGGCAACGTCTCGATCTACTCGATCCACGGTGGCGTGCATCAGCAGGTGCAGACGAGCAACAAGATTGCCGATTCGTTCCCCGGCATGGCGAACATTGGACACGAGCCTATGCAGCAGGTTCCGGCACAATCGCAAACCGTGTCAAACGATCTTAAGCGTCCTCCGCGCTGGATGCGGAGGCCAGTTGGTGCTTGTTTTGGGGTAAGAAGGCGAAAAAAGAAAACCATTTGCTATGAGAACAGGCAATAATCATTCTGGACATTCATGTTTTTGCTTACAGTTTGGAGGAAAATTAGTCACATTTAATGGAAACGATCGTACGGTTCGTGTGAACCAGGTGGTCACCGATCCGGAGCTGGTCGAACGCTCGAACCAACTCGAGCAGGTGCTGGCCGAGGGCAATTTCGTCGAGTACTGCCGCCAGAAGGCGGACCAAACGAACGATCAGCATTCCCGGTTGCTGTGGTACTTCTTGAAGGCCAACTTTGAGGGTGATCCACATGCGGAGATGCTCAATTTGCTTGGTAGGAAACACTTAGGATAGTGTTATTGGTCGTTTTCGATGCTACAATAGTTTCGCTTTTATCTATTTTAGGATACCAAGCGGAGGATGTGGCAGATAAGTTTAAAAAGTATGTCGTCGAATCGGATCCCTCGGGTGAAACGAACCCAGTCGATGGGCTTAGCGATCAGATGGCCGGATTGAGTCGAGTAAGTAAACATAACTACGCGTTTTCCTATTTCCCTGACGAGGAGTTTCTTCTTTTATTTATCTTGCGTGGATTTTTGATACATTTAGTTTTGTACCGAATAATTTTAAGAAGGAAAGTCCTGAATAAGGCGGTCGAACTCTCAGATTTTTTTCTCAATAATGGGTGTAACAATTGTTTTGCGTAGCGAATTACAATATGATAAACTTATTGTTGCATGATTATTTTGTTTCGTAGTCTGAAAACCATCAGAAGCTACAAAGGAACAACACAACGAAACTCTATATCTTTTGAAGCTTAAATTCAGGACCCTCCCGTAAGATCAATTGATTACTTTTTGTTCGTCTGTAAAACAACCGATCTTACTTTTTTACCACTTTTTGTGATGTTGATTTCAACTTGATGATTTCATATCGTTTTTTGTTTTTATCGAATCGAATGGTTTTCCTTTGGTTAATTGTCGATATTTTTAAAAGATTCTAATCTTGAAGCGAAATTTAATATATTTTTGATGCATGTGATCGTTCTTACGATACCTTAAAACAATATCACAACATATTTTTACAATCTTGTTACTGCCCAACGTGTCGTCTAGAATAATTCCACCGAAACGGAAACCAGTACGGACGAGAGTACTGATTTATCGGTAAGCAGACGTTTGTTTTTCTTCCATCCCAACGGCAATAATGCGTTAAAAAGCAGAGAAATTTTGTATGGTTTTTTTCCTACAACTAGAACCTCCCTTTGGTTGATGTAGAACCCTCGACCCCATATTAAATAGTTAAAGTTTGATTTTACCACTGTAAGTATTTTTGCGTTGTGGCTCAGAAAAGAATTGTTTGGAGAGTTTAACTTTTTCATTTGAAGTGCTCAAAGGCAACGTTAAGATGGTTTGCAAATAAATAATTGGTATGCTTTTCTCAACTTTGGTTTTAGATTACCGATAACAATGCAGTGTTCGACGCCATTGGTGCTGCCAACGGAGGCCAACAGGTTGATGCTGAGGTGCGTCAGGTGAACGGTAAACCGGAGCAGATACCGTACAAGATTCGCACCGGTCAGGACAGTGAAGGGTTGATCTGTGAGGCGTTGCTTACCGGTAACCTGGAGGCGGCCGTCGAGCTGTGCATGCAGGCCGGCAAGACGAGCGAGGCGTTGATACTTGCCATGAATGGTAAGTAGTTGGCGCTGGTTTTGCGGTCCATGTTCTGCTTCGTACGCTAAACGTGTTTAGTCAATATTGGTAAAAAGAGAGGTCACAGCTTACATATTGGCTACCAACAGGATCCATATCCCAAGACTTCGCAGCCAGGTGCACTTTCGATTACACGATAGGGGTGTCTGGGAT
This sequence comes from Anopheles sinensis, assembly GCA_000441895.2. NCBI lineage: Eukaryota > Metazoa > Arthropoda > Insecta > Diptera > Culicidae > Anopheles > Anopheles sinensis. The sequence continues at coordinate 534,040 of KE525268.1, read as the reverse complement.
AATACGCATCTCCTCAAGAAAAAATATTGAGTTTTTAAAGGACAATGCTTGTGATTATTGATTTAGTCAATTCATTATGTTCATTTGGGATTTTTTGCCTTGTATATTAAAACCATGAATTTTTCAACTTCAATTTTGGATCGATCTGTTCTGGTTGAAGCAAAATGCCCCTGTGCTGGGATAAAATGCACGACAACAAAGGAGCAATATGCATCAAAACAGTGAAGCAAATAACCAAATTTGGATCAACTAAAAAGTGTGAAAATTTCCTGTGATTTGCTTGAAAGTACATTAAATTTAACGAAACAATACTTTAATTAATCTACATATTTATTTTGAATGATGAGAATTCGTTTTAGTTTTTTTAGAAACTGATGCAGTTTGCCTCGACCTCGTAGGACATTATGTCCCCCTTTTATTGTTGGACATATTTGTTATCAAAAAACAAGCAAATCTGCATACTTACTGAGATTTTTATATGCATTTTGTATCTCTGTTTCTAATTAACAGAACTATGTATGTCATGTATAAAAACAACAATTTTTGCACTACTTATTTCTTAGCGGAGTGGTTAGCAAAATTATATCGGAACATGTTCGAGCCAGGGATGTTTTAGTTTTTCTTTTATTTCGCGTTTCTGTTGATGTAGAGCTATCAAACTCACATAGTGATCATATTTTAGTTCACTCCCAAAAAGTGACTTCCTTTTTCGCGGCCATAACGCTCTTTTCATAAGGAATTGGAAAAGGTGCGTTTTGGCTCAGGGGTGCATAGCACAGCCACCTCTATATAGCCAATACCGTTTAAAAGATTGTTGCAAAGATCTCCTACACAATGCAAATATGTTTGAAAAAACTTTTCGAACTAACTATCAAAACAATGGCAAAGCAGAAAATAGCTTTGAATCGACCTCTCTTTTTACCGATCTTGGATGGATTCTAGAAAGCTACGAATTGTCCACCTAACCCGTTTGGTATTCCAAGCTGTAAGTTTTTGGAAAGTGCTTTACATAAGGCTTGCATCGTTTGAGGATCCTAGTATGCTGCTGTATTTTCCCTTCTGAGTGCGCTGTTGATTAATATTCTTTGTTTTTGTTTGTTTGTAGGCGGATCGGATCTCCTAGCAAAGGTGCAGTACCGTTATCTGAAGAACCATGAGAACTATCTGTCGAACATCATCTCCGCGCTCGTGACATGTGATTGGACCGGCGTCGTGACGCAGTGCACGGTCGATTCGTGGAAGGAAGCGTTGGTGGCGGCCATCACGCACTGCAAGGGACAACTGCCACTGCTCTGCGAGCGGTTGGGTGAGCGGCTGCAGAAAGAAGCGGGCGGTAACGGTGAACTGGCTCGAAATGCCATCCTGTGTTACATTTGTGCCGGAAGCACGGAGCGTTTGGTGGAAGCGTGGAACCTCTCGAAGGGAGACGTTGGTGTCGGTGGTGGCGAGGACGAGCTGGATAAGAATAATAATAGTAACCGGGACCTGCAGGAGCTCGTCGAGGTGGCGATGTTACTGCAGAAAGCGCTCGAACGCCAAGGTCGCTCCTCGCAGGCCGTTGGCAAGCTGGCGGATTTGTTGTCCCAATATGCGAGCCTTTTGGCCGCGCAAGGATCGCTGCCGTCGGCGCTGACGTACTTGGGTAATTCGACCGATCCCGAGATGGAGGAGCTTCGTGAGCGGCTTTATTATGCGCTTGGCCATAAGAGTTACGCGCCGGCTCCGGTGTACGGTGGAGGAGCGGGAGGTGGTAGTGCACGGCCTGGCTACAACAGTGCGACCGGTCTCGGTGGCGTGGGGCAACAGCCGCCCCCATTTAATCCAATGTTCCCAACGATTGGACAAGCGGCCAAGATGAAGTCCGTCTATGGACAGCAGGCGCCACCGATGGTTCCCACACCCGTCCCCGTTCCGACACTCAATTCGACGCTGGCGCAACCTGGATGGAACACGTCTCCCTTCCAACCGCCCGCAGCATCGGTTCCTCCTCCAGCTGTCCAGCCTCCGATGGCAGCCTCGAAGCCACCCATGGGACCGCCACCGACCGGTAACAATCTTCCGGCAGACCCAGCGCAACCACCACGTCCCTCCAGCGTCAGTTCGCAATCTGGTGGACCGACTCTAGGACGCGCGAAGTACGTTCTCGATCCATCGGTCACATCCGGACCAAACTACGGTCAAACGAGCTCGAACTTTTACAACCCTGCGGCTTACCAACCGCAGCAACCTACTCCCGGTGGCCCGTTCAACAGCGCACCCGTCATGAACCAACCTCCACCGGCAGGCCAGAACCAACCGTCGTTCTACAACCCTTCGCAAACCGGTGGAATGGGAGTTCCTCCGACTCCGGTTTCCCAACCGAACCAACCGAATGCCTACAAACCGTTCACACCGGCCCCACTCGTTCAGCCTTCGCCGTACATTCCGGACATGTCAGCGGGCTACGGTCCGCCACCTTCGGCCGCTGGTGCCCCTCCACCACTTGCCAACGTTCAGCGCAACCCAACGCCACCACCGGGATGGAACGATCCGCCCGCGTTGAAGGGCTCCTCCCGGCCACAAGTGAGTATGGCCATTGCATGTGGCGCCCCCCATCTCAGGGGAACCTTTATTTGTTGTTGTTTTCTTAGGTGGAAGGTTTCTAACAAACCTTAAACACTCCTGATTTGCCTTTAGTCATCCATTCTTTCGATGGGCCTTCACCGACCTTCTTTCTCACATGGTATTTTTCTTTCTTTCTGTCCTTCTATTCCGTTACCGCTTTCTATCCTTCTCTCCTGCGCCGCTCGTTCGGGGGGAGGGTGGTCATTTTTTCCCCTATTTTTGTATGCACTCTCCTCAATATGGGTATTTTCGGGCTGGTACTTTTGCTTTTTGTACTCCAACTCCCTCCTCCCCGTTTGGTCTTCGTTTTTGCCCCTGTGTGTGTGTGTGCGCGGTTCTCCAGCACGGTGCGGATCAGCAGTACGAAATGTCCGCCTGCCACGCGGGCACCAGACGGTGGCGTCGGATCATTGACACGCACTCGAACGACCACTCGAACCGCTCCTCGCCGCAGGTTAGCCGTTTACTAAACATTGACATCCACAGTTCGTTCCGTTGTGTTTTGCCTTGTTTTGTTTTTCCGTTCTTCTCTTCGTTGTTTGTTTGATTTTTTTCTTCTCGAAAATACCTTCCATAAGTTCAATCATTGTTTGATCATTTTTCTACTTACCCTTTTTAATATTCCATGTTCATTTTGATTATAAAATTTCTCCGTAGTATTTTCTGACTCATATTCTTACGTCTTTTCTCAAGTTTACCTTTGACTATGATAACTTTCTTTATCCCAATCTGCTTTAATCTGACTAAAATGTCAGCTAAATTCATTAACCCTTTGCGCTCATTTCGTTTGGTTGCGGTACAAGCTTTTTTTAAATGTGGCAACTTGTATGGAATCTTATCATTTCGAGAAACTTTAGGATTTGTGCATGAAAGCACACCCAAAGTGAAATGACGAATGAAAGCAGGCGGCGTTTCGGCAATTTTACGTAATTTTTTAAATTTATTTTAAGGTATCCATGGTTTCCGATTAAATCTTTTAAGGAACGTATGAAAAGACGTGCAATAAGATGATTATCTTAATAAAAGTTAATCTCTTTATGCCATCTTGGGTAACTAGATTGGATCGCTTCTATGGAACGCGGTCCATCCTAATCTAGTTCGCAACAAAGTAGAGCCTTTGTTTTCTTTTTGAATCCAGACATTAGCCCCTTCACAGTCTCAGTGTTTTTGAGATTTTTGAGTTATATCGAATCAATAAAAAAAATTTCAAACATGTAAGAACGTGTTTTCGAAGTAGGTACCCTTCTATTGAACGTCGCACAACGTAACAGGAGACACAAAGTGCCAAAAACTGCCAAATCTCCGAAGGTTTTAAAGCTTTTTCGAAAGATATGACAATCATTTAAATCCCTTGACTCAATGCATAATCAAATAATAATGCAAATCAAATCAAATAATATATTTAATCATCAAAAAGAATCGGATCAAAAAGATAAACTGATTTACCAATAAGCACATTGAGCAAACAATGAATTTGGCAAAAATTGAAAAATTTAATCACTATCAAGAATAGAATGGATTAAACAGGTTCAAGAGGTTTCATGTGATTGAACAATTAAGCCATTTGTTACAACCAAGTGAAAATATTGTTAAACTATTAATATCTTGAAGATTTGATGACGTTTCATTTAAACGTCAGCCGATGTATTTCTATTCGTTCAGTAGTTCTATTATGAATCTTTGTTTCCCAGATGCTTTACAATGTTCCCGAATTTAATTAAGTTAGGTCTCGGAGTGCAAAGGGTTAATCGTCTCCAACATTCGACGGCAAAAAACAATCGGCAAACCCTGTGTCAAACTAACATAAACTTTCCTCAGCTTGTTCTAGTTCATGAACTTAAAGTTCAAAATTCTCGGTGGGTTTGCTTTTCCTTGATCCTACCTTGAATTAGCCACTTCTTCTCATATATGTTATTTACTAATTCTTTGTTTGTTGGCGATTCTTTGGAGTTCTTTTATACCCTTAACAAAATAATGCTCTGCTGCTCTCAATCGTATGGCACGAAGCGACTTTCCCCAGTAGCTGTTTCACTGATCCTTTTTCAATGTCGCCTAATTGCGGTGCGTCAGTGCGTGCGTTTTAGTTGGCTTGGAGGTTCGCTAGGAACCGGCAAATGGCGCACCAGAAGTTTGCCAACCCCTATCGAGAGTTCCGCTTTCGCTAATTCGCTTTTTGTTTCTGTTTCCTCCCCGTTTTGGTGTGAATTTATTCTCTTTATTCCCGCTTATCTCCACAAACGCGCCACAGCTTAAGGCGGAACCGCAACCGATGGCCCCGATAACGTCGCCACTTCCGGCCGGACTAGCGCCATCGAACGGCTACCCGGATCCGAACAGTAACTACATGCAGCCGGGCGGAGGCCAGTACATGCAACCGCAAGTGCAGCCCTCCATGTACAATCCGTCGATGGCCGGTGGAGGTGGTCCCCAGCCGTCGTCGATGTCCGCCAACGCGAACACGATCAACTATCAGAACTTCCAGCAAACGGCCCCGGGAGCTACGGCCCCTGCTCCTCCAACCGGCGCGCCGGGACAGCTGGGCGGTCCGCACGGAAGCGTGTTCTATCCGGGACAGGGTCAGCAGCAGGACGGTGGAAGCTACGTGCAGCAGCAAAACGCGTATCAACCACCGGCACCGGAACCACCGAAACAGAAGCCACCGCTTCCGGAGCAGTACGTATTCATACAGACAGTATTCGAGGAGCTGAAGAGGCAGTGCGTGGCCTCGGCGGGCAATCCGGTAAGTGAACAGGTTCGATTGAGGTGACGTGCACATCTTTTAAATCAAACCCTTTGTTTTTGTTTTTTTTTGTAGCAAACCAAACGAAAGCTGGAGGATGTCTCGAAACGGTTGGAATCTTTGTACGATCTTCTGCGGGAGAATAGGGTAAGTAAATGGAGTGAAGTACGAACTGTTCGAGAGTTTTAAATTTCTCACCTTTTAATCCCCCCCTCAGCTATCGCAAAATACCCTCAACTCGCTGAACCAACTGGTGGCCCTGATCCAGGCCGGCGATTACGCCAACGGCATCGGTCTGCACACGCAGATGGTGTCCGGGTCGGACTTTGCGCAGATTGCCAGCTTCATGCCGGGCATCAAGGTGCTGCTGCAGTCAGCGATGCAGTTGCAGGTCTATCTGCGATAATTGACCGATCGAGTGTCGCGTGTGGCATTATTAGGCTAAAAAAGAATGTTGTTCGGAGGGCGCAAAAACCAAACACGCATTCATTGGATCTAATCATTTCGAAATGGGATATCAAGAATGGACGAACGCAAATGGGGGGAAAAAGAAAGGTGTATAACTCTAGCAAAATGTGCTGACGATAAGAAGGATTATTTGTGGACGATTGCGCAATATAGGCCCGTATCGATACGTGTATAACCGTGGTTAACTTCCGTTTTTGATAACGAATCAATAAAACAAAAGTATCTATTTACATCTCTAGCATATTATGTGAGCAATACCTTTGTTTGTGACTTTTCTCTTCTCCGACGGAAAAGAGTCAAAGGAAGATTTTAATCCTTTTCCGAAATTATGACCATCATGAATGCGCTACACTTTTTACAACCACAATATTTTTGAAACACAAGGTTTTTATACTAACTCCTCCTTTCAATCATCTCTTTGATTTGAAAACAAATATTTCACAATTTTATCTCTGATGGATGCATAATCCATGTCCTTACTCTCATCACCCAATAATATGTTTACATTACATTACACTAACTGTCTTTTTCAGTTGATTTTGTACTTACGAAAATTTTAACGAGGTTTTAATTCTATTAAAAACCGTTTCACATTTCAAGATCCTTAAAACCCTTTTCGTGATTCGAAAGTACACAATCAATGTGATATTTTTCTTTTTTAAAAGGATTTTTTTAAAGATATAACTGGAAACAAATTAACATTAAGAATAATGTCCGTCTCAAAAAATTCGACCCAGACCAAATCGAAAATCGTTATGAAACGCCAAAATACAAACCTTAATGAAACTCAAAGCGATAGTTGACATCTTTTTTCGAAAACTTAGCGACTTTAGAATATCATAAACCTCAAGCCAAACAAATTTATCGGTTTTCTTAAGTTACAAACTGAATCATACTTGTTCCGTTGCATCAGAAATGTAGTAAATGAAACAAAACACGTGTGTAAATATTTTTAACCAACGTTTGTTGCCAAATTTTGCTACCAATCTGGCGGGTGGATGGAACATATTTATTGCCATTTGTTTGCTTTCCTCCTTCGTACATTTTCCGTCTTTGTAGCGCCACTCCTCACTACTATAAGCTACAACAAACAAATACGATCATTGCCGCTTCGAAGTTGTTCCTCTCTCACCACACCACAACCAAAAAAAACCGAAAAAGAAAACAAAAACAAAAAAAAAACTAAAAAATAAACCCTCCCAGGGGGGCGAACAAACGTGTCCACACAATAGTAAAACATATGCTTTAAATAGAAACAATAATAAACATTACAAACTAAACTAAACAACAAAACATTATGCATCGTAACCGACCCTACCCTAACCCTCGCCTATTACCTCGTCTACACGTACTCGTGAATGTGTGTGGTCGTACTTCGTTAGCTATTCGTTGCTTTTAGCAGTTAGTATTATCACCAGTAAATAGTATTATCTGTGTAATATTGCATATAGGTTTCGATTGATTGCGCGCCACGTTGAGCGATAAAAGCGAATGGAAAGTCGAAGAAACGACAAGAAAATGGAGAACTTCCTGTCCTTCCAATCGTTTCGGTTGTTGGTGGTTAGCTATGCTTTCCCGGGGTTTGATTTTTGTTCCATAGATTACGGGACGTTTTTTTTGTTTTTTTGGAATGCTTGTTAGTGGAAGTATAAGTGGTAGTAGGTGATAACAGCAGATTTGTTTTCCCTTTGCTTTGCCATTTTCGAGCCCTACGATAGATTAGTCGGAGTGGGTGGCCGACGCGGGTGGTGGTGTAACGTTGTAGTTGGTTCCGAGTACTCGCAGAAAAAGCGACACGACGTAGATGACGAACAGGGTGAGCACGGTGATGCTGAGCCATCCGGTGAGGCTCATCTCGGCCACCGGTGGATGCACATGGTCCTGCAGTCCGAGCCAACCGCCCCGTTCCACCAGCCACCCACTGAGGTCCTCCTCGATCACGTCGGTCGTTCCCTCGATCAGCTGCCGGAGGTAATCGTGATGGTCCTGCCGGACGCAATCGACCGCCAACCCGCCGGCGATCGCGAACAACGATATCACCTTGCCCCAGGTGATGCCACTCTTGAAAAGGTCCTTCGCGACCACGTGCAGCAGGTAACCGACGGTGTCCGGTTCCGTCAGCTCGCCCCACGGTTCGTTCGAGATCTGCCGGCTGACGTTGATGTAGAGCCGCGGGTGCATCCGCTCCAGCTCCTCGCCCATCTCGTTCAGGATGGGGAAGGCCTCGCGCACCACCACGCCGGCGCCCGCCTCGGCCGAGCATTCCTCCATCGAGTTGCGCAGCCGCTGGAGCGTCTTGCGGTTGAGCAAACCGGACCGCTTCAGCCGGGCCCGAATGTACTCACCGCAGAGACATTTTCCCTGCGTAGAACGAAAAAGAACGGGTGGTGGTGTGAGAATGCGATAAACAGAATAACAAACCACCCCCCGGGGATAATCTCCACTCCCTCCCCATCTCGAAGGTGTACCCGTTCAACCTTGAAACGGGTTGATTAGCGACAACGTTGACAGCTCGTTCTCGTCGTTGGGGAATTGGTTGGGGTGGTTCTGTTTTTCTCACCTGATTAATCACATCCTGGCTCGTGGTGAGATGATGGATCGGGCTCCGTTTGTTGGCCCAACCGACGGCGCTGCTCAGCTTGCCACTTCCACCTCCGGCGACGGGTGTTCCGATCGTCGACGACGTGATGGCTGCGGCGGCTGCAACGGCCGCAGCCACTATGGGCGAACGGGGTTGCTGCTGTTGGCCGGCGCCACCACCGCCACCACCTGCCAGCAACGACGACGACGACGACAACGACGACATGGTATCGCGACACCAGGGGACACCACAGCGGGCCGATCTACCTCATCGATACGGCCCACCCCTTTTATTGCACTGCGCCACCGCGGGAAACGGAAAATAAATACTACAACGTAGCTGTTATCGGTGCTGCTAGCTGTTGTTGCTGCTGCTGCTGGTGGTGTTATTATTGCTTGTCGTTCTCATTTATTGGAAACAAACACGGACGGCGAACCACTATCACCTGAAAGGCGAAGATCGTCGTGATCACTTCATCTTGGACTAGTGTTGATAGCTCCGATCTGAACCCAGCCGGATCGTTCGCCGTTCCAACAAGTTTCAATCTGGTAGGTTAATTTGGCATTTGAACCTAGTTCTTCTTCTTGGACGCAAGTTAGTAAAAATTATGGTTGTACACAACATGCCGTTGAGGATATTTAAAGAGAGGACGACCGTTGATCGGTAATGTGGTAATTTTTCAACGATTTGCTGCAGTAATAAATATGTTAATTCATACATTTGATAAAATTAAATATGTTTTTTGAATAAACTGTTGGCGTCGGCTGTACAGCTCTAAGCAGATCAAATTCTTCAATGACAATTTGATGAAATTTCTATGAATGGCCATATTCAAACAGCGTGTAAAAGAAAATGCACGAAACTTAAATGATACACTGTCTTTAATTGAGAACTTCGTCTAAATATAATATCAACTTGCAAGACGTGATCGTGCCGTTTCCATGGCCAGTTAAAGTAGATGCACTGACTAAAGGGTATCAGGTTAGTTACAATATCCTTGTTCGTGTTGTTGTTGTTGTTAATTGAAACAGACAATTGAAATTTCTGTCAATTTACATTTTGAACAACGTATCAAGTATTTCAATGTTAGTAAATTAAGTTCAGATTGTCAACTCTAAATAAAATCACTCTTATAGCTTAAAATAATTCCATTTCGTTCTGATGATAAGACAAAAAGTAATACTATTAAATTGCAAGTGTATATTGCGGGCAGTGAGTATGGTGGGAGATGCCCTTTTGCGCATAACGTATATCGGCAACGGCAGCATATTCCTGATGAAAGTAACATAAAGAGTAGCATTTATTTTGAATTCAAACCAATTTTTACTACTTTATGATTAAAATTGAATCCGCTGTGGCCAAAATAGCAAACGGAGTACGTTTAATTATGTGTAAAAACATCCCGCATTATTGCGGAACGAACTAGTTTGATGTTGTTGGACATTTCTTGTCTGCCGAGCAGAGCTGTTATGGATTTTTGACTATTTAGTCACTTATGGAGAAAGGTTAAAAAATCATTTGGAAGCCTGGGCAGAAGAGAAAATGACTTAATTATTCCGTTTTTTGAGCCAGAAGGTTGCTTCACCTGGCCATATAGTTAAGAAAAACTTAGAAAAGATGGAGATTGTTTTACAGATGTATCGGTCGAGGCCAGCCAGTCTAATAAAACGGCTTGAAGCTCCTGAAAGACATGTTTTCGGAAAATCACAAATTCCGTTCAGCTCTGGTAGCTTTATTTATGCCCCTAAACCACTTCCAGTTGATAAAACCTTGACAACCCTTAATTGTAGGATCTATTTCAGCAATTTAAAGCCCAAGCGGAGCAGTAGGTGGTCATGCAGACCACACAACTACTGAAAAACATGTTAACATGAATGGTTTTGTTGGCTATGGCCAAAGTTTCGACCAAGTACCATATGGCAATATTACTGGCCATCAACATATTTTTTAAAGTACTTAAGTGATGTATCTTTACAATAAAATTTACTTCGTTCAATTAGCTTGGTTAACTTTTTTCTTATCGTCGATCAAAATTTGTCTTTTTTTTAAATGCATACGTTAATAAGTAAGCAGATAAAACCTCTAATCCAAATACTCGTATTAACTACATCAGCATTTATTTAAAAACCGCAGGTTTTACAAGGGTCCTCCGTTCGGATTTCTATGAGACGGAAAAGTTTTCAAAGTCTTTCGTTTAAGAGAATATATTTGGAAATAAATACAACCCTAGCGTTTTAAGTAGAAATACGATTATAAACAGTCCTATCACACAGCTAGCTCCCACCAAACACCGGCCAGTGAACGTGATCTCCTCCTGGGGTGGCCGCACTTTGTTTGCCAGTCCGATCTATAAAAACGCAGATGAAAATGTTGAGCCCAGTTGTGAAAGTATATTTCGGGAGTAAAGAACACCTACCCATCCACCGTTTTCGGAGATCCAGCTGACCAGCTCATCCTCGATGACGTCCGCAACGCCCTCAACCAGCTTAGGCAGGTAATCCGGATGTCCCTGGCGAACGCAGTCCACCGAGAGACCGCCAGCGATAGCGAACAGGGATACCACCTTCCCCCAGGTAATGTCCGCCTTGAACAGGTCGCGGGCGATGGCGCTGAGGAGTACGGGTGCCGTTTCAGGTGTCTTCAGTTCACCCCGTCCGAACCGCGTCAGTTGCCGTGCGATACCATTGTAGATCCGGGGATACATACGCTCCAGCTCTTCTCCGACCTACAAGAGTGCTCTTATTAGAATGGAAAGGAATTTTTGATAATCGTTTCTAATACTCACACTCAATAAAGCAGGAAAAACCTCGCGAACCACGTGTATGGAAGGCGTTCCAACGATGCTGCGGATACGCTGAAGTCCTAGCTTGCGGTTGAACACCCCAGAGCGCTTCAACCGACACCGGATGTACTGGCCACAGAGGCACTTGCCCTGCGTGATAATGTCCTGCGATGGCAACACCGGTTGCTTCCAACCGATCGTACTAGAAAGTTTGCGGGTCACGACGTCACTCACGTTGCTGAGTCGTCGTCGTGCGGAAAGAGCAGTTCCGGCGGCAGAAAGGGACGAACCACTTCCGGAAAAACCGTCCGCTCGGCCTATCTCCGGGAACCCGAGGAGGGCTGTCGAGTGAAGGTTGGCGGGGAAGCTGAACTTTCGGCGCGTAATGATCGGCGCACTGAGTCGATCCATCGACGGCAGGATGTTGGGTGTAAGCGATCCTCCACGTTCCCCTCCATTGCCCAACCGGTTGCTACTGCTACCCGTCGTCGTTAGGTTGTCGCTGCTGAGTGATAACCGACCGGGGACCAAGCCCGAGCCATTGTTGGAAGGATGGTCCACCTTAAGCAGACCACTTGACATCTTTCAAAACGCTCGGCTTCCGTGCGTCTGCAAAAAAAGAAACCAGACAACGAGCATTAATTAACAAAGTGGAAATTGAGATTGATATCTACGGAGTGTTATATCCTGGCACGGGAAGAAGAGATATGGATGACATCAACCCCGGATATCAGACAGCGAAAAAAAAAACCAGTGATGAAAAAAAAATCATTTACGATCGCGATCGCGGCATGAAAACACATATCACCATCGACAGCTCGTCGATTGATTGATCAGCAAAGCGATTCTCATCGGGCGCAAAAAAGAAAGAATCACTCCTGCCAGATGACGAACACGCGCCCAGACGTTGCCTTATTTGACACCTGAACATCAACACACAACACGCGGGAAGGCAAAAAAGAAAAGAAGGAAAAAATGACACGCAAAAGGAAAGAGTACACACGGGGCAAGTAGTACCCAGGCATGTTCCGGCCGTGATGGGAGGAGTGTCATCGTTTCTGCCTCAGCGTACCGTAACACGAGATCGGTACAGCATTCCCTGCCACTCCCCACACACACGCAACATGCGCAACGGTTCGTCTCTTATCGGCCGTTGAAGTCTTTTGATTCCGCTGACGGTGAATATTTTTGAACCGAAAGCGATCGATCGATTCATCGAGTGCGGTTGACGGAACGGTATGGTACACTTAACCCTTGGGGGTAATGCACTCCACATTTCTTGTTTTGGGATTCTTTTTTTCCTATGCTATGAAGTTATTATGTGAATTAAAAAGCGGAGGACAGTGAGTCCCATTATTGTATTGAACTGTGCAAAATGAAATTAGTTTTAGAGATTTGGACAAACAGACATATTTTCTACAGAATACTTTATCACATACCTCATGTTTCGAGTTGACTTCACTATCAAATAGTCACTAAATTTCTAATGTGCTTTTAACATTTTAGCAAAAAGATTTCCAGCCTTTTTCAGTCTTGATCCTTTGAAATGCGTGGCTCGGTAGAATGTCCTTCATCCAACTTCAGCTTTAAAACTATTCTCAAACTAAGTGGAAATGCGACACGACCTAATTGATGTTACCCCTGGCACTTCCAGGTCAAAATAAGAGCCTTTTTTTACATCTAAATGGTCTTATATACTGTAGCAAACCGTGCTGTCTTCTCTTCAGCTCGGTCATTACCACACATTAGTCTGCGCTTCGCCGCTTTCTCGTTCTAGCGATGTTTCTGCCAATCGTTTGACCAGCAGTTCTACTTTAGCGAAATATGCGGTTCTACTTTAGCAATCGTTTACAAAAACGTTCCTTGGTTTCCGCGATGTATCAGCAACCTGTGTTGTCTGCACTTTTGGTGGGAGACACAGCATTAATGATAATTGGTTAGTACCGCAGTTTTCATGTGGCTCAACCCCAATGAATTGCTCGTTAATTGATGGTGTGGTAGACAAAACTTAATGAAAAATGACAACGTGCGTGACAATTTTTTTAAGTGAATTTAAGATAATTATTTCTCATGTTTGCGTAGCAATATTAAAATAAATCGAACATAAACGGAAAAGGTTTTTCTGTTAGCTATCACTGTGCTGCACAGCTGGATCACTATATTGTAAATATCAGTTCTTGGGCGTAAGAAAGAACAAAAAACAATATCATTTATGTTTCAAAATCCAGCGCGAGATAAAAAGGACGATGGACTACCGAATGATGCCTTAGATCAACATTTTACGTTTACTAATCTATTATTATATTTTTGTGATATCTAACCCACAAAATGACAATTTTTTTCCTTAAATTTACAGCACAAAAACGTCACATACCCTACATTTTGCATAATTAATTTTATCAAAATGGATCTTTTTGTTTTTCTGGTTCAACATTTGAGTTTGTTTATACCAATTTGTTCGTAGAATACTGAATTGGTCGTTAATAAAATTTTAATAAAGTATTTCCTGCAACGACGATACAATTTGATCATGAAATCGATAAGTACTCCCGAGCTTCTGTAAAAGTTTGCCCTCACCAAAGGGTTAGTTTCGTTTCTCCCACAGAATCAAGCAGTCCTCAAGGGTCGTAGATATAAAGCATCGGCTAAACGAGCGTACGAGCGCAAGACGTAGGGTGGGATACCAACAGAGGGGAAGCACCACGATATGCAATACCATAATTGTGGGCCGGCGGTTTTGTGGCGGACACCGGCCGACACCGTAAATTGTTGTTTGTTTTTGGCACGTACGAAGCCATATACAAAGATGACAAGACGTCCATCTCTGCAGGGCTGCGGAGACGTACTCGGACATGATTGGGACACGAATTCCAAGCCCCCGTCCATCCTACTGCCTCACCGTACGACCCCCTTCAAGCTAGGGCCACCGTTCCGCGAAACGATCGCGAAAGGAATGCGATGAAGACATCGGTTTTGGATTTTTGCGTAGCGGTAAATGGGTGGTGGCCGAATTTTTTCGCCCTCCGCCAGCGAGCTAAGGTTGATGTTTTGCCTTCGTGCTTGACGGTTTCTTGGTGGTTTTTTTTTCTTCCATTTTGTAAATTCGCACTCATGTTTTGATCGATGGGATCGGTGCGAGAGATCGATTACAAATTAATTTTCTACAGCTTCTGTTCGGGTGTGGCTGTCTTAAAGAAGTGAAGGAGCAACTCTGATTGGTTACGTATAAATTGAATAATAGTATAGCCACAAGAAAATTCGGTGAAATAAACAAACAGAAAATTTGTTTTAACATTGGTTCATACAATTGATCTACTCCGAAGCCTTTATTTAATATAATTCGAACTCAGACAAATTCCCAACGAATGACCTCAGTTGTTCAATATTTATTCAATGTCCGTGTATCAAGCAAGTGAAAGGTTGGTCAATCCAAGTAAGAAAGGGTTCAAATTTCAGTTGAAGACATGAAAAAGGCTTCACTTCATCGATCGCGATCGTTTTGCAGCCCATCGTTCCCGCCACGTCTGGTGTCGTAATATTTTTCGTAAAACGATATCAACATCAACAAGCAAGTCATTCAAAATGCATGTGAAAATTTCAACTACATCCGAAGAAAAAAAGGAACAGTTCGTATGTCGTAAAATCAGATATTCGGGATGTATTTTTATTGGCTTTTTTTGAACCAAAAAATTATGGACCGAAAGAGAAACCTGACTCCGATAATATTGCAATTCTTTTAGTTCGCATAAAAACATTAATCGTTACCGCAAACGCATTAAAATCGTGGCAGATAAAATGGGCTTGCAAATGTGCCAAATGCAACATTCATCTGTCCGCCGGAATTTGTTTGCCATCGCGAAATCAATTTGTCCCGTTCAGGGACCGGAAAAGCTGCACATCTGGTCCTCTTCCCTTTTCGATTTGCAGCAGCATTAAACGACATAAACAAAGTGCCGCCCAGCGCAGTCAAAATCGAAAGCCCAACAACACTTGCCTTGAGTTAGCCACAGCCGCTCAACATTCCGGCCAGCTCGCATCCCACGGTTTGCTTTCGTTAGCATTTCTTTCGCCACATAAAAATCCACAGAAATTAATTAAAAGGATCGGGTCAAAGTGAGAACCGATCGGTCCCGTTCGAGTGCTTCAAAGTTTTTCCCTCCCATAAAATGTCATGCAATTAAATACTTCCCTCAAGCCGCCAGGGTTTGCGGTTTTGCTCTTCATCGCCGATAAAGATGTAATTAAAACAATTCCCTCCCATCGATTCGATGCCCGACCGAAGGCGGCCTACGCCCAGCTCAGCAAGAAGAGTGTTTAATTTCCGTCGAAACCGCAAAGGATCCGTCGATCGAATGCAGAGGATCCGGACGAGAGCGCTGGATGGAGTTGTTGCACTATAAAATAATCAACCCACCCAACCCAAACGGACGGTCGAAGCCAACGGTGTGTGGGGTGTGCGTGAAAATTGAAATGTTTTGTCTTGCGAACCGTACCGCCCTCGGCGAGCGGTTTACATGGAGCTGCAATTAATGTGCAAAGATCGCGACGATCTCTCAACGACTCTCGCGACAGAGGGCGGAGTGTTTTGGACCGCTTTTTTAATGCTTTTTTCCCGCCCCGCCCCGTCGTGGCATAGATCCGGTGATCCGAATGTGTGTTTGCTAAGCGCTTTTCTGCAGTAAAGACCGCACCGATAGTGATCTCGTTCGTTCGAAGGGAGGTTGGAAAGGAGGGCAGGAAAAATGCCAAGCCGATGCAAAAAAAGGCCCACACGCGGTAACGTGGACGGAAGGCGATCTTGTAGTGCAGTTTGGTTAATGGATGGAAAGCATGATCGGTTTTGCATATTCCAATCAGGCGTGTCTCGGTTGTGCGGTTCCTTTTTTTCCTTCACATCGCATGGTGGAAAAGGCGAGCGTTGTTTGTTAGTCAAAAGAAATTGAGTAATGCAAGTATAATTAATTAATAATTTTCAAGGTTTTGTGGAAGATACCGAATACTAAAACCGGTGGAATGGAAGTAAAAATAAAAAAAAACACGAAGGAAGCATTTAAATTTAAACAAAAATAATTTGCATGTTCAAAATTATATGAAAAATGTATTAATTTGAATATTAAAAAAGGTGTCGACCTCCGCTTCACAAAAAAGTTAGCCATAGCGAAAATATATCAATCAATGTTGTATTTTTTAAAAAAGCGATGCAAACGATTCAAGTTAGTTAATAATAAACGTGCATGTGTAGGGTACAATCGTAATATAAGAAACCACACCTAAGTAATATTCATAATTGAATAAAAGGTTCGTTCTTGTAAACTGTTTTAACTCGGCTGTTACATCCTTGAATATGTATAAATATGAATGTATTTTTGAAGTTAAAGTAAAATAATAAGAGTAGATAAATAGAGTTTATTTCAAAACAAACGTAAGGTTATCATTATAAATGTGATAAACATGTATAGTTTACTGAAAAATGTAGGTTGATTATATACTTTTATCTTTTAAAATATTTAGAAAACATATTTTTGAAAAAAGCGATAAAACCAAATTTGTTATTTGTTCTAGCAGATACATTCTGTCTAATAATTAGCTGGAAATTCTCGTTATAAATTTTCCTACTGGGAATATTGAAAAAAATCCAAAACTCAAATTACCACTTTGTGAAACCCGTTTCAAAGAATATTAAAGACAACAAAACTAAATCGTAACGAGAACTGAAGGCCTTCCAGAAATATAGCTTTAAAAATGTTTCAATGATTTCATTCTTCGTTGAAAGAAGTGTACTGTTTCAGTACAGTTTGAAGGAGATGTAATAAATTTAGATGATGGATAAGTTGTTTGTGTTTTACTTCAAATTTCCGGGTACTTATTTGACAGAATGTAAATTTCGTATAATGTTTGAGAAATCTATTTTTAATATTTAAGAGATTTATCTAGATGGATTGCATAAAATTCAGGATATTTTACATTGGTTTAAAGTAAACCTTGTTGTGGGATTTTTCTTGCTCTGGCATGTTAATTTTGGAGTTTTACAGTTCTGTTTAAAATATTAATTGAATCAAATGGATGAATTCAGAACACTTTACATCGACGTATTCACCGTGCAGTGCTTACGTCAAATGCAGCAGCAAAACCTACAAAACTGATGCAAAAAACGACGGGAAAATACAACAAACACGGAATTCACTTTAACATGAGCATACAGTGTACGTACATACCGTCCACTCCCCAAACCCCATCCTTTTCTTCCCTTTCTAAGCCGATGCCGACGATGTCCCTACAACGACGCCGCCGCAGGCGATATGTACCGATGTTTATTTACGGGACGATTGCAAGGTTCCGCAGTATAATTATAACATTATTAAGATTTTATCACATATCAATGCGGCGTGCATTTTATCTGGCTTTATTAATCTCGGTGCCAGCAATCGCCATGGTCGCCCCAACCATCCTCCTGCGAAGAGGAATCGTGTTTAAAAATTATGCGTAGCTTTATTGAATCGGACTCGTTCGTACGTGAGGGGAAGCGTGGAGTCACTTTGGGTCCGTCTGTCCAACAAGCTCTAGGCACTCTGCTCGTTAGGCACTCTGCGCTGATGTAAACCGCACCGCAACTTCTTGAGATAGGGAAAAACGGGAGGAATGGACGACGTTTTGCGTGACGCTGGTGTTGCCGAACGCATGTAGATTAAACAGATCATTTATAAGAAGCACCAAAGGAGGGAAAGGAAGGTGAAAAGACGCGTACCGCCTAAGGTGACGAAAGGATTGCGGATTGGTTTGAAATCTTCAGCACCTAATCACCCCGAAGAGCCAGTCAAAGCAAAGCACGAAAGCCAGTGCTGAAGGGAATGTTATGAGCACAAGAAATGGTGCCGGGAACTGTTCGATTGGCTTGTATTGGGGTCTGTTTTCCTCCTCCCAACAACTACTCTGGGTGCTTGCCGGACAGATTGAGAGGCGGGAAAAGACGTTAAAGACATATTTTACACTCGCCTCAATTGAATTGAATTGTAACAGAATCTCTGCGAGTCGCGAGTAAGTTTTTTATTTCAATACTGCCACAATGTCCTCACACTCGACGCACGCACACGCACACACAGTGCAACATAAACATATCGGACTGCAATTGCACCCATTGCACCCTATCTTAATCGGACATCCATTAGTGTCGGCTGGAGGTGAAAAATGGCTTCTACATGCGAAAGGGGGTAAAAATACGCGAAAAAAGGAGAATTTCATGATGTTAACAAAAAAACCCCGCTAACTGCACACTGGGTGCGTTGAAAGGAAGAGAAATGGAGGGAATATGGGCATGGGCGCACGGCAATTATGGCAAGCGACGGCTGATTCCGGCCGGTAATTGGTCTGCTCGAGAAGTGTGCACTTGATAGTGATCGATTGGCGTAACCCGGGGAAGTGGAAAGGGTTTGGCAATTTATAATGCATTTGAGTGTGCTATCGATTTATTTATCACATTTCTCTTGCCGTTGAATGGTTTTATTTTAACTCCCGGCCGCCGGCTAATGAAGCGAGGTGATTTTAATCAGAAGTTTGTTTGTAGGAATCTTTTTTACAGGAGCAGTGTGATTACTTAATAAAATTCATGAACATTTAGTAATTTTTATATCCTTGTACCAAAAATTAAATGAATGAAGTTCAAAGGAGCAAAAACAGAATCAATTAACCTTCCATTAAAAAGTTAATCAGTTCCCGTGGAGAAAGCGTCCACCAAAAACCATGCCCCGAGGAAAATCGTGCACTTTTTAAAATGAATTCTAGTGCATCGAACTTGATTCAACTTGTGCCAAATAGTGGACACGAAAGACGTATTGTGCACGAGCCAACGCCGTCCCCGGAAAGGTCATTTCAAACGAAAGCGAAAACGTCAGGAGAAATTTCCCCGTCCATCGTTCTTTACGGCTTCGTCACGACTTCCGACGCACGCTTTCCCGTGCCCAGGAGTGTCAATATTTTGACGTACGCATTCGCATTTCCTACTTCAGCTCACAAAACAAGCCGAATGATCGTTCCCGGTTGCGGAGCAAAACAATCGGAATTGATTCGGATCGTGGACGCATCGAAAGTGACATCGCGCACGCTGGCAGCTCATTGTCGTACGCACATGATGGCCTACTGTCTTCCCTCAGCCACCTCCACAACCACCACCACCGCCACCGGTTTTCCATTCGGGGAGCAATGCCTCAATCACGACACAACCGAGGGTTCGTCGCTTGCGCCTCCTCAAAAAGTGGCGTTGAAGTCTTTCGTAGTTTTGAACCGCGCAAATCGTGCCCCGTGTGATGATGATTAAAAATTCTTGCCAAACGCTTTCCTTCTTGCGGGGGTAATTCTCTTTTCTGTCACCTCTCGTGCTGTGTTTTCTGTCACATTTGGGGCAACCGAATTTTTGGACCGCGTTCGAGCAGGGATTTGTTATAAAAACCCCACGAAATAACCGGACCGGGAGTCAGTAACGTTTCGGTGGTCATTTCGGGAGTTGCTAAGATGCGGTACGGTACGTTGTGGACCTTTGTGATCAGTGTGTGCAGTTTCGTAGTGTCCGATCCGGCGATCGGAAGTGGAAGTGTTTTCTCAGCCTCGATCACCCGAGCGCTTGTGCCTCCGAGAAGGGACAGTGGGGTGACGGTGGGAAGGTATGGTGGTGCGGGTGGATTGCAGCCAGAAATTATTGTGAACCGTACACCGCAGAGAGATGGTGGAGTGACCCAGGGAGGGTACAGTTATGATCCTCCGAGCGGAAGTTATCTTCCTCCCGAATCGGTTCCCTTTGCGGACGAACCTCCAGCACCTCCGGTGTCATCCGTCGCAGGCAACTACCTGCCACCGGTGTCTCAGGAGGATATTCCGGCGGCCGATGAGCCGGTTTTCGGTCCCGATCTCTCCGGGGAGTACCTTCCACCGGAGCAAGCTCCTCAGCTGCCTCCCCAAAGGGACGAAGTGTTCGTGGTTCAAACAACTCCTCCCGGGTACAACTACAACAGACCCACAACAACGACGACCAGCACCACCTTCGCCCCACTTGCGGACGAAGGATTCGAGGACACAAACAATCCGAGCGAAGGATATCGATACGATCCTCCGACGAACATTTATATCCCACCATCAGAAGTTGGTCGCTCGCTTCGGGACGATCCAGAGGGAACGAGAACTCCCATCCGTCTGCAGCTGAACGAGCTCGCCTGTCTGCGCAACAGTGGCGGTTACTTCCGGGCGGCCCTTGCCATCCAGAGTGCGCTTGAAAGTGTTCCCCTGGTGGACGTCGAGAACGACGGAGGGGATCTGAGTGGGTGCGAGGTGCGGCTCGATCAGGCTCGCCTTCTGGTGGACATTGCGTGGTCCGACTTCGGACGCTGTGGTGTGGTCCCTTGCGGACAGTTGACCTCCGGTACGGCTCGGGAGCTGTGCCTAAGGATCCGTTTTCCGGCGATCGCTGGCATGCGGACGGCTGTCGATCCGGTGTTGACGTTGCAGTGCCGCATTCAGCAGCGTATCGTCGCCAGAACGCATTCGCTGAGACTCGGTGTGGCGAACGATGGTCCGCAGGCTCGGAGTGGATCTGGGACAGCGTTTGCAGTGGGTGGTTCCCAGCGACCATTTCGATCGCAGTTGGGAATATTTCGACGGGCAAATGGAGCGGCAGGAGCCTTTTCGAGGGCACTTCAGCCCGGCGGAGCGGTCATGTTGGGCGAAGAGCTGATGCTGAGGACGCAGGTCTCAGCCGGAGATGGTACGTAGTTCCATATTTTAGGACTAATAACGTCAAGGCACATCAAAAATAGAATTTCTCTTTGAACTTATTGTTTGTTCCAAGTGAATGCCTGATCTTGAACAGTTGACAAATATTCATTTTATAGCAACATTAGTAATCAGTTCGTATGGATATGAAAAACAATGAATGAAGATTCTAACGGTCATGAGCCTGCATGAACGGATTCCTGCAGTAGATTGTCTTCTATGTTAACCAATCGTGTTACCATAAAGCAAATTACCACCAAGAAAGCATCGTTCCAACAGCTGGAGAATAGAGATAATCATCGATTCTTAGGTCGACTTTCACACAAAATAAACAGGTGAAAAACAGGGAGTGGAACTTATTGTTCAAAATAAACACAATCGTACAATGTTGAATTAACATATAAAAATGATTAAGGATGGTGTCAGGGCTTTGTTTCTTGAAAATTTATCGGACGTCAGATTCGCAAGTGTTTCTTTTATTTTCCAAGTTCTTCGAAATACAACTGTATTTAAAAAAAAATTCTTGATAAAAGCCTTACCCCTTCACAGTTTTCTCCGAGCCTCGCTTTGGTAAACGGATAGAAACTGCTTTCCTTTTGTATCTTCTTTCGTTCATTGATTTCTAGTGGACCTGCTTCGAAAATACACTCTTATGTGTTTGTACACTTGTATTCATTTATTTGATACTAATTGATGTAATTAAGCACAATTTAAACCACAAATAACATGTTTGAACTAGTTTTTTGACTTGTCAGGGCTGTGAGGGGGTTAATTTATAAAATCCGATTTCGTTGACACATAAAATCGGATACGATCATTCGATAAAATCAAACGTACGGCGAAATCCGTCAAAATCGGACACGTTAGAGTCTAGCCTTATACTATCCTAAGCTCTATTGAAACTCTCTTTTCTAAGTCTAAGATCATTGAAGTTGGGCTACAAATTCAGGCTCGTTTCCTTTTAGCTATATTTTAATGCAATTCTTTAGTTACAGGTGTGTAAAATAATGAGCAAAATTACAAATAGAGCATTTACGATTATCAAATAATACGTTAAAATATTTAAAACAATTGCATCATTCATTCATACAACAAATAATTGTTTAACCTTCTATATGTTTGTTAAATTTACGACAGTAAAGCAGTCATGTTCTTGGCCACAGAACAACAAGAATTTACTTGTTGTTGGCAATTCAACCAAGAAATACAGCAATTCAACATTCTCTCAGATAATAAGAATCTTTTTGTTGGGACAATTGAACTTTCTCCTCTGGTGCACTTTCAGGCTGGAACTATACGCGCCTTTCAGAGGTGGTGATGCAGCGACTCTCGCCGACCGGAACCGTCCTCAACTCGGCCTCCCTCGTCACCACCAACGGTTGCCTGAATCCGCTCATGCGCGCCATCAGCCCCCTGGCGCCGGTTTTCGAGGCCCCGCTCGGCTACCGGCTCGGTTTCCGGGCGGCCATGTTCCAGGGAATGCGCAGTGGCGACGAGATGATTATGCGCGTGCGCATCGTCGGTTGCGTCGATCGGCGCGAGTGTCTGGTGGTAGGAACCATTTATCATAGCGATGGTATAATATTTGGCTAATGTTTTCTCTTCAAATTCGTAGGAGAATTGCGCCACAACCGCACGCTCCAAACGTGACACCGAAACGTCATCGTCCGGCGAGGAAACGCTCGAAACAGCGAACGAGACGGCCCTTCCCCTTCTCACCGAAACTGCTTCGATCGCGTTCCGAATTATGCTACCGTCCAACGCATCCCTTCTCGCTTCTGACCCGCAGGACTCGCCCGAGGATTATTGGCCGTTTTCGCCGTCCATGCTCTGGATTACGCTCGGGACGACAGGGACGATCGTGGCGGGTGTCGGCGTGCTGGCGTTGGTTCTGCTCGCATTGCGACACAAACGTCGCCCCAGTTACGATGAGTATCGATCGGATTAGATCGATCGCCGGCGGTGAGCCGGTGAGTCATGTTGTGAACGAAAGTGAACGTGATGGGAATGAGCAACGTGCCGAGGCTATTAGCGCTCGCGGTGCCGGTCTGTTGATGCGCATTCTCAAGCCTCCTTTTTTTTACCGCTCCTTCTCCGCAGGGAAGTCCCCAGAGACGAGAACGAAATAAAAACAGGCAGCGAACGCGTAGTGGAGAAAAAGCAGAACTGCCCCGCAGAAAAACATAGCTGTTAAGTGAGTTATTAAGTCTTCTGATGCAGCGTCGGGGTAGAATGCGAGCTTGTGGACGTTTCGATCGCGAAACGAAACAAAAAGGCGGCACAAAAGGGTACCACTTTTTTATCTTTCCCTTTATGTGCTTTAGAGTATGCATTAAAAAGAGGAAAAGATACAACAGTAAACCCAAGTCGTACATTGGCGCAAACAGTAGCAGAAACATGAAAAGAGATGTAGAAAAAAAACCCCGCATAATGCTTACTAAGGGGCTTAGGGCTACATGAGGCAAACATGAACATGAAAAAAGACACGCTTTAGTTAAAAAAAAAAATAAATGCAACTAAAGGCCCCATTCCAGGACGCCGTAAAGGGCATGCCGATGGTGCCGGAGGTGGTGGAAACTTAATGAAATCCACTGAGAATTGCAACGTGCAGAAACGATCGAACCTGCAGCATGCAACGATGCAACGGACACGCTGTGACCGAAGGCTTACCCGAGCGAAGGAATGAAGCCGGCTCGTGCGTGAAGAATTGTGACCGCAAATGTCCGTGAAGGAACACGTGAAAAGGTTATCCAATGAGACTTCGACAAAAGACAGCTGCCCGTTGGCACAAAAATGTGTGCCCTCTTGTACGCTCTGTGCACGCCGTGATTAATTATTTATTGTTAAATTATTATTGCAACATAAAGCAGACCGCGAATGTTTGACCCCCTCCAGCGAGGTTAAGCTTAAGAAATGTATGTATTTTCCATTTAATTGTGCAATAAACTAACTAACATGTCAACATCAAAAGAGCTTTAAAGAAAGGAGCGTTAAGGATTGAAAAATTGCTTTCGCATAATGTTCCCCAAGGTGTAAGACCTCCGAAAGGATGATGGATGAGACTTTGGGTTTTCTCCGGTTTCAAATCGTATAATTTATCTTCTCTACTTCTCCCAAACAACTTCTCTTATCCGATAACGAATAAATCGTCAACTTGTAGTTTGTCCCGGCAAGGCAAAGTTTCGGTGTCGCTGGCTCAATGACCCCAAGGTGATGTGACGAACATATTGTCGCGTGAATCGAATCGAAAGAACAATTTCAACCGAGCGCGCGAATCATAAAACAAACTGTGTTTCGTTTCCCGCCTCGATGGAAGTGATAATTTTTCACAAGTTTATTAATTAAAAAATCAAACAGCCGTCCCATAAATTGTGTGTCGCTTATGAATAAATTATTCGGCGCCCGGTTCGTCCGCCTTTTCCACTCTTAACGGTATCCGCGCCAGAACGAGCCTGTTTTAACGTACATGCTGTTTGGTGTGTTGAGCATCATCGAACATGGGAAGCGGACGGGGGTTAAGACAAAGAGAAAGCGCCAGGAAAAACAGAAGGATAGGCGGGCGAAAAAACAATCCTATCAATAAAACCCTATGGTCCACCACTACGATCCATCTCCCAAGGGAAGGAAAGAGTGTATGCGTGGGTAACATAAATTTAAACACCGGTTTTTGGTTGGTCGCCAGTTCGTTGCGTTTCCGGCCATTTGCGACAAGATTTGGTAATCGATTGACACGATTCTGGAATGGGATACCTTCCATCTATGTTTTTTCTTTACGCTTTGCAGCTACCACAGATTTCCTTCTGACTCTAAAAACCTGCACCTGTATGGGTTGCAAATGAAATGAATCCGGGAAGCAGTAGAAGGGAACAATTGACGGACGGAATGCAATGGATTGCATCCGCGGGGCCAACCGGGAGCACGAAGAATAACTTATGATTCGTGGCTGGCGTTGAGTAATGGGTTCATTCCACGATGACAAGCGCACACGCGTTAACAAAACGGTTTACACACTAGCAACGAATGGGTTGGATTGGGAAGCAGCAGCGTGCCGTGAATGGCAGTTTATAAATTATGTTTGGAGCCCTTCGTCTCACAACCCACCGGTTTTTCCCTTCCACCGGTTCCGTCCACGTGAGGTTGGCTCGTGTGCTGCTGTTGCTGCTGCATTTAGTCATAATTATGAAATCCGGTAGCGAAACCAGAAGGCAGAAATCACAAACAAACGGTGCGTGTGCGGAAACATATCCTCCTATGGTGCGCAAACATGAGTTCATTTGATGCAATTAAACTGCATCATTAAATGGGGTTTTTTGTGCACAAGAAAAACCATACGTTTGTAGCTTGAACAAAAGCAAAACATAAAATCGTGTCATGTGAATAATGTGATTTTGTTTCAATCAAACAAATTACACATTCAATCTTATAAAGTATAACTTTATTATATTTAAATCGAGCAAGTAAAAAATAAAGAAAGTAACATAATGGTTCTATCCAAAGTAAATAAAATGTAACGCAGAAAATTTATACAACCACAAGCCAAAGCAGATTGTTAACCGCATTCGAATTAATTAGTTGGTAACTAACAAACCAGGACATAATTCGCGGTAAGAGTCGTTTAAACGAGTAATGTTGATTTACAAAAATTGGAAGTAAAAATTTTAATTATCTACTTTCTATATCTGATCTGATTTCTGTACTTATACATTTTATTGACTTTTTATTGAACTTTTATATTTTATTGTACTTTTACATTTTACAATAGGAGGAATAGATTTCTGGATGAATTGAAATAGGAAGATGCAATGTTAACATGATATAAGCAAGATAAACTAAATATAGTTGTTCTTGTTGCCATTCGTTTCTCATAATATGAGCTTCCTTATATTATGAAATTCAGTTCAATGAAGGTTCTTAACTTCTCGTGTTTTTCCCATCCAAATCTCATTTCCTTGGTAAGAATATTATCATCTAGTAAAACCTCTCTGTGTGATAATAACCATTATTCAAATTATTTGGCTTTGAATTTAATTTTTTTTCCGAATTGTTCCTAAAATATGCGTCACTCGGAACGATCAAAGAAAAACGTGAAGAATGGCGATAGAGTTCGGTTTCAGCATCGCGCGTAAGAAACCATCCACTTGCTGCGAGAGGAGTTGACCGATCATCAATCATCGACGTCGGAAGCGTACCCTCTCATTTTCTTTCCCCGTTCCATCAACGCATCACGGTAGCAATATTTGAAGAAAAAATATTTATCACTCCATCACCCGATTGCGCCCTTGTATGAACACAACTCCGGCACTGGAAACCTCACCAAACCGAGAAGTACGCACCATCCGGAGGCGGAGTACCAGCTTTGGCCCGGTGGGAACTAGTGTTTTTCTGTCGAGCAATAAGTCATCGTGTAAAACGCGACAGAATGTTCGAAATCTCGTCCAGCAATGACGCGATCCAGCATTCCTTTCCACCTTCCATCGTTTTGGAAGCCAGTTTTCTGCCATCCTCAGGTCCCCGTTTCGGAAAGCGAGCGGAAAACGACCATAAAGCGGCAAATTATGAAATTAACAGCGACAAACTCATATCGTGTACGATCACCGCCGAGCCGTAGTGCTTCCATTTCCCGATATGGATTTATGGCCGGGTTTTTTCTTCATCGATGCCACATCATCTCTCGGCCAAGCATCGTGGTGCGGATGGCGACCATTCAGTGTTGGTGTTCTAGCAGCAGAAATCCACCTTTGGGCGACATCTAACAAAGTGTTCGAGTACGTGATCGTGTCGTGCGCGATAAGAGAAACGCTGCAACCGCTTCTATTTACATCCGAAATGCAGCCTCTGTTGGAGCTCGTGGGGGGAAAACGAAATCGAAGCACGACCGCCTCGGAAAGGGGCAGCAAACTGCCTTTCGTTACGCTCCGTCACGCCCGTTCTCTTTATGGTTCGGTGCATCGGGCTGCAGTGGATGCATTTTACGGCCGATGTCGGTAGGGAGCGTACAGTGTGCAAATAATTTATTGCTTCTTTCACACGCTTGCAGGTGTCGCACAGTTCCGTTCCGTTCCGTTTGGGAGTTTTGCAGAGGAGATGACATTGTGTCGATAGCCGGGGGTGGGAGGAAAAAGGGGTTTGAGGTGGCTCGAAATTATCGGAAAGCAATCAAATTTATGTACACTTGACAATTTTGATTGATCTGTCGGAACGAATGGAGCTGGGTGGGAGATCGGAAGGGGGTGGGCATGTAATACATATTTTATTCCTTTAGTTTTAATTGTGACCGCTGGCGAAATCAACCCCATTCACTTACACACACATAGATGGACGGTCAATTTACCCTGGCGGCGGTTCGTCTCTATGCGCTGCCTTATAAAGCATCAGGTCCGTGCTCCGGAGAGTGGAAGCCTGCGGCCCACACGACGATGAAACACGACCGATATGACAGAGTTGACAGTTACGGAGCGGAACGCCACTCAAAGACGCCGTTTGCGATAAAACATCGCGGAACCAACCTCCGGGGTCCAACCATCAGGTTGGTTCTTGGCGTAAAACGGCGGGCTTATCTTAAGCACCCAACGCGAGTTGTGTTGATGTCCGCGATGGTGGTAAGGAGGTTGGGGAGCTGGTGAGGTGCAAGCGTTTAGTTCGGAACGTCGCGCTCGGCGACGGCATTTCTAATTGAACGGTAAGGATTTATGTGCGCCGATAGCATCGGCTGATGATGCTGCGGATGAGGAGGCGAGGAGTTCGGGTGGTGGCAAGTGTGAACATTGCGGTTCACCGCTCTTACATGATGTCGTAGAGATTGAATCACCCCGTTTAAAAGGGTAGTCAGGAATTTTGCGATAAGAAGCGAGGGGACAAATTGCCAACAGTTTTTTACGCATTAAATTTATGTTTCTTGCTTGTCTTGCTTTTCCTCAGCACTCCTTTTTTATTCCAAAATAAAATTAAAGGAGACCGTTCTCCGATGGTTATCAATTTTTTTGGTAAAACAAGTATCACTTCACGTTTTTATTGCCATTTGATGGTCAACTTTTTCTTTGTATCTCCCGAAACGAGGTGAAAGCTTGTTTTGATCTTCCGTAACAAGTTAACAATTGTTAATGATAGAACATTGATCAGAGTTAATTTTGTTTCATAAGGTTGTAGGCTTGTTTTATCCGATAATACGGTCTCATTGTAGAAGGCCTGTAATGTTTGCATAAGATACTTTGTATGCTTGTCAAAGAATGGTTTCGTTTATACGTAGTCTATCATGACTTTCATTTTTGATAATCAGCTGTCATTAGTTCTTAAAAGTTTTATTCCCATAAATAAATGAAAATGCAACATAAAAACTACAGTAACACTAAAAACATATTTCTTGTGGAACTAAACCTTATAAAAGTGTTAACAAGTTGATTGCCAAGCGTAATTGTTTATACGGGTTTCGAAAACCATGCAAAGACTAGGCTTTTGAAAGATTTGTTTATAATTATTATATTTTTTTGTAATTATAAAATACTATATCTTTAATGTTGATTTTATGAGGAAAAAGCTTTTAGAACAAATGACAGGTGGCTATCACAAATCATAGCCATGGTAGTCAATGTGTTAAGAGAGGAACGCGATTTTTATTTCTACATAACAATTTTAAAGTAAGTAAGTAAGTAAAGTAAAAAAAAAAAGATAATCAACAACATAAAATGCACCAATATGTCGATTCTATCAGTTCTAAGGTTTTTACGCAGTTCAATCTTCATTTTAGCCAAATTTTGTAATGACTTTTTGTTGTTCGGGATTTTATTAGAAAAACGAACGTTTTTAATGAGAGCGGGTATTATTTTTCTTTTTGTTAAAGTAGGGCAATTTGTCTCAATTCGTATACTTGTCTGAAAGTTTGTGTATTATACAGTCTGTGGCAGAGAAACTTGATGATTTGTATAGTAGAGTAGATTCTTCAAAATAACAGTTTATGTAATTATAAAAACCATGCTGAGAAAATTACGCCTCTCATAAAACAAACACGATTTTACTTTTTTGACATTTTACTGCACTCTTCCGAGTGTAACCACAGGAATGATATCCATAGCGCAGCTTGTACTGGTGGTCAGCTCTTCCAGTGACAGGAAGTTTGCAATTTAAGACGATAAACTTAAGTTAATCCCATACAAATGTCGCAGGAAGCGAAATCGGTGGAGCTAAGTTTTCCAGGGCACATCAACGAAAAAAGGACTTTGTGTAAATTAAGGCTTGACGGCGAACGTCCGCTACCTGTTTAACATACTATACGATGAAACCAATCTTTGAGATAAGATTATTAACCATCTCATTTTGTTTCTCTGCCCATCCCTGTATGAGAAGTACACATAAAACGTTGTAATCTGTTTAAGTATTCACTTATAAGCTTTACCAGGCAGTTTCGGTGAAAATTAAGGTTAAAATTTTGTTTTTAAATTAATAGTATGTTACGAACAGGCAAAATCGGTGCGGTCTGATGTAGAAAAGGCGTTGTTCACTGGGATTCGCTATCAGTGTGTAAACCTTTATCCTCTCTCTCTCCCTTTCCCGCTTGGAATACTCTGACGTGATGTAAAATACGATGCCCGGATTGCAAAACTCTAAATTTACGGCTTTATTATCCCACGGCATCGAGCCCGTAATAAAGATAATTTACACTGAACCAATATTGACCGGGAGCAGTCGCCCGACTCCCGACTCCCGGATCTCCCTTAATTAAGCCCTTTTAGCATGCAGCTTCGCACGGAAAAGCCAATGCAAATCCGTTTCGGTTGCAACGCGATCACCTTGAACGGCTCTCTCTGGTATCGATCCTCGAGCGCACCGAAAAGGACTGGCGATGGCGTGCCAAACGTATGCATCCCCGTGGAACGCACGGTTTCGGGGCCATTGCGTGTGACTGTCGCATGACCGGCGGGTGGATAAATTATTTACAACGCTTAATTGACTTAGCGGATAGTTGATGTAATTAAAATTAATTTATTACACGCACCCGCGACCCGAAGCGGACACGCTCCCGGCACGTCCGGGGCGGGTTGCGCTTGTGTCCCTTTTTTGGACACTTTCGAGGTCCCCGGAGACCTCATTGCCACCTTTTCGGTCCGGGGTGGCCCAAAAGGCGGGCGTAAAAAACAAGGCAAGAAAGAACTACACCGACGATAAGGCGGTGGAGGAGGAAAAAAAGCTGTGGTTCGCTTCTCTGGAACCGATCGAAGTCCGCGCCGCAAAAGGAACTCCCCGACCGAGCGGAACTCCCTTGGGGGGCCAAAGTCATCGAAGACATTCCGCACCGCGTCGTCGTCGAAGTTATGAGCCGTGGAAAATCAAGTCGCAGGCTGATGAAGTTATGTCCGATGGGGGAGTTGGATCTCACGCCGCGGGAGTCGGCGTTTTCCTACCGAGAAGGAAGACACCCAGCACGATGTCGCCATGTGAGGAGTTCGTTTTCGTTTCGGTGTGCTGCACTGCACCTGTTTTTTTTTGTTTTCGCCTTACGGATGCATCGAATTTCTCACAGCGTCCCCTTTGCGGTAGACCATGATGGATACGACGATATACATTAAACATGAGTAGGTCGATATAAATTAAGTCCCGCGTGTCACATCAGCCTGAGCCGGGGTTTTCTCACGAAGATGGATGATCTTGAGCTCTGCTTATGGCGATGGTGGTGGCCGTGTTGGGAGACGCAGCGGAAGGTGCTGATGGAGCTTATGAGGAGTTGATTAACGTGAAATACGGAGCTGCAGGTGCTCCGGTGTCAATTATGTATGCAGTCCGTGCCTGGAGATATCGAACCTCTAAGGGATTGCACCTAATAGGCTCGGCATGGCAAATTCCAGTGTCGATAAGTTGTAGACGTACTCTATGTTATCAAGATGGTAGAGTTCTTGATCTCTACATTTTTTCCTAGGCCTCCATGAGCTCCAACTTTTTCGACAGTTTAGAGCGTCAAGATAACAGGTTAAATAGGTTACGTCGACAGGATTTATAAAACGTTCGAAAACACTTTAAAAATGCTCTAAAAAAGTAAATTCTGGATATACTTTTCTGAATTATTTGTTTTGAAAGCTATGTATATTGCGATCCTTTATGACATACTAGCAGTGAGAACCATCAATTCCGCTTTGTAGCAAGCATAAGATATTTCTCAAAAGCATCGCTAGCGGCATGCACCTGTTCCTTGGGCCTCTCGTCCCAAATCTTGGAAATCAGCCTCTTAAATTGTTCCACAGTGCTTATTTGATGTTCGCTCCGCTTGGCCAGCATGTAAGACCATATACAAAAACCTAAGCATTAAGGTCCGGGGAACTGGGAGGCCACAAAGTATTATCGAGAAAATCACTCAAATCTCGATACCACGCTTGGACGATATTAGCCAACTGATACGACTGATGCATTACAAAGAGTTCCTTATCAGAAAACACAAACTCCTGACTTGTATGCCGCGAAAGTATCAGTTCAGCCTCTCCTTCGTTATAGTCTCCATTACCGCTTGATCCTTGCTTTACTTATATGGCTTGTACACTTGATCCTTTGTTATGATGCTTTGGGCAGTCCTAATCGGCACATCAGGTCAGTAGCGTTCTTCTGGATTAAGTAGATCACGTTTCGGCGTAACAAGCTCCTTCGCTACATTAATGGCATCCCTGCCAAGCACGATCACCCGGATTTATCACGATCCATGGACGAACCCGCCTCCCGGTACAGAGGCTTTCAGCATTTAGGCCTCTGAAATGGGTCACGCCTATATCAGTTTAAGTTCAGAATCAGTCTACCAGGTTCCGCCAAAAATTCTTTCGTCTTTATGAACTTCTCCAACACAAGACCGGTTTAAACTGCGCCAGTTAAGGAAATATTTCACGCAAGATCTTGTTATCGTTCCAATTAGCATCTCTTGTCAAATTTACATTTAAAAATGTATTTTTGGCATCGAGTTGACACACGTTATTCACACCTCATCGCCAACTGCCTATGAACGGTTAGTGGGTCATATTGAATCAAATAAACCTGTCGACCAGAAATGTTACGTTAGAGGGAAACATTCCTTTTAGGTCTATAATTTTCTCGCCTATCGTACAGCACGCGTGTAGATGTCTCGATCAAAGCCACAACACGGAACCGCCATGAACGGTCTCTTCTGCGTCAACACCGACGGCGGGTTAGGTGCAATTTTCTTAAACGTGCTAATAAAGCCTTCCCGCAGCGCTGCCCCAATCGAACCGCACGGTAATCAAATAAAGTAATTATAGATCAATAATTTTTTACGGCACTTTAAAGATCGCATTACCGGTCGAGTGTTGATTATAATACAGCGTCGCTTGGTTTTGTTGCAGCGTGTTTTCGTGCACCCTTCGAAATTATTGATTCGCAAAGAACGGGTTCGCGGTTGGTGAAATCGAACGGGTTCGAACGTTTCGTCCCGTGAAGAAGAAGAAGAAACCAACCATCGCGACACGCGTCTTTAAGCGGCTTGGTCGAGGAGACGACCGTTGCCATCGGCCACACGCTGGTTACGCTGACGTATAATTATGGGCCGCTCCGGAGGGAAAATTGGTTTCTGATTGCTACCCTCCGGAGTGAGCTTCTTGGCGCGATGGTCCTTGTTAAGGTTGAGGGGACAAAAAACGACGGAACATTTCCTCCAACATCGACCAGCGAACGGTTAATTAGCGAGGAAGGAGGTCATTTGGGGGCACAAGAGGAGGTCCTAGAAGCTGGATAGCATAAAATGTATTATTTTGATGTAGCCACAGGTCGAGGTGGATTAAAATGTTTGCGAGATTTGTAATTAACAAATCTAGATTTCCTCCAGTTCGATTGTTCAAAAGAAAACATGGTTTAAATTTGTTGTCTACATCTCTTCAAGAGGTATTCTCCAAAGAACTCATATTAATTCCATGAACATTTACAACCCATGGGTACTTTTCAACCAAACCTCATCGATTCGGGCCCACGAGAACCAGAGAACGGCCGGGCTAGAGGAAGGGCGACGACATCGCACCAAGCAATCATCTCGTTTAATCGTTCGACGGATTCGTCGCAAATGATATGTTGCAATGCGCGGTGTCGCCGTCGTTGTTTATGCTGACCGAATGCTGGCGCGGCAACAAAAGTGCCAATTGATAAGTTATGTTGCACGTCGCCGAAGACGTCGACGAAGGGCACAACAACGCAAAGGAGGAGAGGCAAACGAGGGAGTGATTATAATTTCATTAGCCGGGCGTCTCCTGCGTGTCGGAGTGGACCGATTCATTCACGGTGGCTTAGAGTTATCCCGCATCATCGGCGAGCCTCCGCCGTCATCCTCCGCCGATCGGAATTTGATTGCAAGCGCATGGAGTTAATTGATTCTTGCAGAAACTGGAGAAACGAGAGCGTTCCGGTCCGGCGGATGCAGTTGGCATTCGATTTAACACCCGACGATTGCGCCACCATGGATTTAAGCTTCGAGCATGGATTAAAGCATAAATTCATTCTTGCAGACAATGTAAATGCATGCACATCGTATCGCGTGCGATGAATGTCGAATCTTGGAACGGTTCCAAGGTGCTTTGTTGATACGGACGTTGAGGGAAACATCGACATACACATCGTAGGTTAAGGATTGCGAAAATTCCACGCTATTTAAACGCTTATCATACGCCGAAAGAAAGAAAAAATCGCATTGTTCGAGGTGAAACGGTGCGGTGCCTGCTTGGAATTGCTGAGCACGCGAAATTCCGTGCCATTGGCGACGGTGGAGGTGACTTACGAATACTAAACGCGCGGCCACGCGTGGATAAAGGCTGGACCGAAGGTCTTGTCCTTGACTTGTTTTTTCTTTGGTATTGAAAGAAAGCATGCAGACTGGATTTCAAACACTGAAGATACCTGTTTTAATTCATTTGACACACAAGAAATGGTAATGTAACATTGACCCAAAATACTGACATTGAGGCTATACTTCTTACTTACGTGACACGGTCCTGGCCTGACGAAGCTCCATCCGAAATTACTCACTGTTGCTCGTCAAAGTGGTCCTATTCCGTATCCTGGCTTTTCTGGCAGCTTCGTCTTAGCCATCCTACCATCTCAATTTAGGCCTACCACGCCTCCTCTGTCCTTCGGGACAGCCTAAAAGGGCTTCAGGCTGGGTCATCAGGTGCCATCCGCATGACATGACTAGCCCACTGGAGTCTGGTGAGTCTCATTCACTGTACGAGAGTAGGGTCTCCAAATCATCCTGAGTATTTTTAGTACATTTGGTCATGATAATTCTTACAAGTTTGGTTAATTTGGCCGGGATTCCTAATAAGCTCATGGCTTGATACAGCTTTAACCTGGCTATGCTATTATACGCGACTTTAAAGTCAATGAAGAGATAGAAAGTATTTTGTTGTAACTCTGCCATGTACTTCCCGCATGGTGAAAATCTGAGTGGTTGATTTCCCTCTTCGGAATCCTCTCTGATAGTTTCCTACTATCTCTTCAGCGTATGGGTCAAGCCGTTTTTGGAGAACGAAGCGTAGGTGGTATTAAGCACCGTAATACCCCTATAGTTACTGCGGTCTAACTCATCTCACTTTTTGAATATTGGTTAGATGATACCGAGAAACCCGAACATCTTGGGTTCGCTATCCCATATCTTAGTAATCAGTCGATGAATTTCGTTCGTTAAATTAACGCCTCCGGTTTTGATCAGTTCGGATGTTACTCCGTCCGTGCCAGGCGACTTGTTGTTCTTGAGGCGATGGATGGCCTTTCGTGTGTAACCTCAATTATATATTGAGGGTACAGTCCCTTCTTATATGTCTCATTCCAATTATCAGAACACAGATTTGAAGGTTTATTTAAATTTGATAAAAGTAGATGTTTTTTTCTAAAAACCTGGATCAAAACAAAAAACCAAATGTTGTGTTACGGTTTGAATCTTAATGAGAAGAGCCTAAACCTCATTGTTCAAATGTCGGCTGACGAGCGAAACATTGCAATTAATGACTTCATTAAGTTCTCCTCTCACTACTTCCACAATCCCAACACCATCCGGTTCACATTTGGAGTTTGTCATTGGTTTCATTGGCTGACATAACGATGTTTTTTTTTCAAAAATTAAATTAAATATAAAATGACTTCTTGCGTTTCCACCACCAAAAGGACCCCACCATCCGCAGCACCCTCAAGTCTCACCTGGGTCAATGGATTGGCGGGCGGATGTTGCCTGTTGATCACGATAATGGACACAATGATCATTCGGTTAAATATTTAATTGGTACCAATTACAAACGTTTTAAGGCCGTGATTATTTAATTTGCGTGCTGCGTGCATCACCCTACTCGAAACGTGCTAGGAGAGCTTGTCATCGACCGGGTTAACCGGAGGTAGTCCGATTGGTGGCTCTTTCCAAAGTGCACGATGAACCTA
This sequence comes from Anopheles sinensis, assembly GCA_000441895.2. Classification (NCBI taxonomy): domain Eukaryota; kingdom Metazoa; phylum Arthropoda; class Insecta; order Diptera; family Culicidae; genus Anopheles; species Anopheles sinensis. Next base: position 498,712 of record KE525268.1, on the reverse strand, counting down.
AAATTGTTGATAATATTTTTTTCTCTCTCAGCGACCCCAAAGAGGAATTCGTTCGTG
>KE525268.1:451188-498312 GCA_000441895.2 Anopheles sinensis | reverse complement strand
AGAATGTCAGAAGTTAAAAAAANAAAAAAAAAAATACCCTCGAACCGGTTTCGATGGCCAGCCACTTTTATCTGCTACTCTGTGGTTAGCAATTTGATTATATTCCCGATAATTTGTTTTGCGCCGGTTTGCTTATTCCGGCCCCGAATGGACCCCGGGAGGAGACACCTCCCAATTATGGAGGGGATGTGGTTTTTAATATTTAAATTTGATTTTCAACCAAATTGAACTATTTAACACCTGCTTCAAGTGGGCAAACCGCGATGCTCGCGATCAATGTTCAAGCAGGCTTGATTTATTGCAAGTCCGAATTTTTATTTGTTTGTTTCGAGCAACCTCCAAAGTGCGTCGGTTTAATTACGCCCGTGTGGAAAAGGCTTCTGTTTTCCCCGAGTTCGATTCTATGCCATCCAAATAATGTTTGCTTAAAATGTTCCGTCCGTGCATGAAATCGTCCGCTTCGGTAGCTCTCGTGCTTAAAATAGATAAAACGCCCCGAGGGAAGGTGTGAAAAGGGCAAGAGAAAGGTAAAATCCTATCGGCGGAAGCTAACGGTAGGTAACGGTTCGAAACGTGAACCCCGGGCAAGTTGGACGTGTGACGATGATTCATCTGTTCCTACCTTGGCACTCCATTATTTTGTGCTCTCGTCCCACCGAAAAGCAGATGGCCAATATTGGGGAACCGGAAACGGCATCGAAGGCGAGGCGGATCAGTTTTCAGCGGCACAGCAAATTTGCAAATTCAAATTTCCCCAACTCACTATCTTTTAATTGAACGTCTATAATCGGATCGGCAGCGAAATCGTATTTAGCCACGGTTTGGACCAGCATTGGAAAATGGTTGGGGAGCCGGGGATATTTCTCATTTATCAGGAATTATTTTGATGGCCGCTTTTCCACATTCACCTCGTGCTATCCTTGCTGGCCACCACGAGTTCTGATGGACAGGATTTTAAATGGAAAACGGAAGAATTGACTCTGCAACGAGATAAAATTAGCGCGAATACATTTCATGGACTTTAGTCTTCTCTGCTGCTTTACACGGAATAAAATAATGGCTGCATTCAAGCGGTTCATTTTCCCGGTTGCACCAACTGTACTTACATCGCTTTTCCAGTAGCATATGCTGAAGCCGGCTCAAATTACTCCCGGGAAAAGCATTCAACTGCAACCCATCAGCGGCAATATGCGTCGTTTAATTATAGAACGAAGTACAACAAGTGACAACGTTTAGCACGGGCTCGCCTTTCGATGGAACTGCATTCGATTTTCCAGCCCCACCCGTGGATGACGAACAGACAGATGGATGTTTGCAATGCAAATATTGCCAGCTGAAAGCAGCTGTCCAAACTCGCCTCGCAAACGTCATGCGTTCGACGTCGTGCGGCTTCTCCGTCGTGCTGGCTTTTTCGAAAAACCGGAAACCAACTCCTGAAGGGAGCGCCGGAAAGCGGCCGTTTTAACGCGCACCGAGCGATCCACGATTTAATTGTTTTACAATGCCCTTCCGGACGCTACGTGTGTCCGCCCCAAATCACGTTCAACAAATTCTCCATTTTCCTGGCACTGGTGGTGGGGGAAAAAAGGGGGTAGCATTATAATTTGCTCCATTCGACTAGATGTAATTCAATTTGATTCCATCATCCCCTTCGGACGTGCAACCCTTTGGCCGCGTTGACGAGTCGAAAACGATAGAGTTGCAACGGGTTAACTGGCGCAACGAAGGACACAGCTTGATGCGTTTCGATTCGGACCATTTTGCCCAAGGGATGGCATCATGTTGGCCGACAAAGTTTAAAGCATCGAGCAACGTGATTCCGCGTTTGATGGGTCATCCCACATGGACCGGAAGAAGCTGGAAGCAATTGGTTAACCAGTTTGCACACGTCACGTCGAGTGAGATGTGAATTTTCAATGGAATTGCTTGTTTAGGGATCCTTAGGCACAACAGGATCGACTTGAGCTACTTGAAAAATGGTGAAAAGCTCATATTAAAGAATGGGAAATAAAGATTTAAAACAAACCTCAATCAGAAAGTTTCCACAATATGAACACCGTAGTTTTAATTTTGGTTTCCTCCAACTTGCGCTTTTTGGAGATTCAGGAGAATATATGTCCTTATTAACACATTTGAGACAACATTTGGAAGCGTGTAACATTTTTCTGCAATTCTTGAATTCTTCTCTTATTTCTTCTGTAATGTTTTACACCTTTTACCACTTTTAAGTACGATGCCCGCAGTGTTTAGTGAATCCATCTAAAGGATTAAGCAGAAGGCCTACCTTTTTAGAACGTTTGTCACCCCTTTTAGCGGCAGCCAATTCTAAGCCTTTTGTGGCGGGTTTGTCCAAAGAGATGTTTGTACACGTGGGTGTTGCATTTCGTTATTTTAATTTTCCGTTACGTATCAACATTTTTGAATAATTTTTGGTTAGGGTAAGTCGTCCCATAGTGGCGCTAGCACTATAGTGGAGGTAGGTGGAATAAGATCCTAGCTCTACGAAGAAATAAATTGAATACCGTTATTTGTCCTTGTATTAAATATTCTTTGATCTTTTACGGATTGTTCAAAAGATAAACCTTGACACTCCGCAACATATTATGGCTCCAAAATTCATATTTTTCAAACAAGTTGGGCTATGATGCTGGATTTCTTAAGAATTTATTAGGAGTGCCCTGATTTGCTGAAGGCTATAAATCACCGGAAATTGGCATTGGCCTATGAGATCATATGGGCTATGCTAAAGACAATGCATTGGTCTATGAGTAATTTGACCGTTCTGTTTGAAATATGCTTCAAAAATAAATAATAGTCAACATATATTCAGTATTTTTCAAATTTTTCAAGTACTACCACCACTATAGGAACACAATATCACCACTATAGGAAACATACCACCATTGAAGGAGCTACCGGCTAGGAAAAGCAAAACGCTTTTTTCCGATTATTTTTCAGAATAAACGGTTTATATTGATCTTTTTCTCAAGAATATTGTTGCTGCGATTATAATTTGTCTAATTATGTAAAATATTCTGTTCCTAACTCTTATAAATTTCATCATATTGTTAGTATCATGACTAAGCTGGTTTGTTATATGAATTTTTGAATATTTTTTGATTAGCTGGTTTGCTTTTAAAAATCATGGGTTCCTTCCAATGATTCTTAATGAAAACATTCATTTTATTAAATTATATTAATTGTCCCAGTGCTTTATGACAGATATGTGTATGCGATTAAACTGGTTCCTCAAAAAGTAAAAATAAAACAAGTAAAATTCTTTATTGAAGAAGCTTTTAACTAGGACAACAAATTTCACCAGTAAAGCAGGGAAATGTAGCAGGTAAATTGCAATAAAAGCCTAAAGTTTCTGCGTTTTTGTGATGCAAGTTACCGAATTTCTCATGTTTCGTTTGAGTAACCCAGATCACACATGAAACGTACCCGTAAACGTATAGCTAGAAATGTCCAGTATGGGAAAAGATCATAATTATGACATTTATATAACTTTAATTTGATTTTAAAAACAAACTACTAAAAAATAATTTACAAACAAATATACTTTACACTATTTGTATGTAAAATGCTTCTTGTGCACAGATGTAGAATCGATATCGTATGAATACAACTTAATCAGTAGGTGAAAGCTACAGCTCCGTTCATGCTGAATATGATGTTAGGATATATTTTAACATTTTGCATTCTTTGATGAGTTGTTTTTCTTTTTTCGATCTCATCCGCTTTCTACCAAAAGTACAAAGTATGTCATAGCCTATCAACTCACTAAAGTTAGATTCTAATTAAAAATCCATCGTTATTTTTAAATACACAACCACCCCCATGTTCGTTGACCTTGTTCCCGGCAAGCGAAGCTCGCTCGGGTTTGGCACAATTTTCCTATCCTTGTCGCAATGGAACCGATAAGCTGAGGTTCCCGAAGCGTACGAATCAAAAAGTAAAAACCAAACAGAGGGCACTCCGAAACTGGAGCACACATAAAACAAACCGTGCCAAACGAATGCTTTTCCAATGCGCACCCTATCGCACCCACGACCACTTTGGAAGGGCATAAAACCGTATGTTAATGAAGAATAGATAAGCCCCGGGACCTTACCGGTTCGGGCACGCGTGCTCTATTGAACCGTCCCGGGAGGCCACGGGGTCAATTCGTTTCGGGACGGTAATTTGGGCGATAATTTGTGTACGGCTCATAAATTCCCGGTTTAACCTCACGGGGCGACCCCTGCGATGTGCTCCCGCGTTAAGCGAAAGTTAAAATTGAAATCCAAAAAAAAAAAGACACAACCTCCCGTAGGTTGAGCCGGATTTTTGGTTTTGACCAAACATGGGAAGATAAATTTTACCTTCGGTGCAAATCCCACACGCGCGAGAATGACCACAAAAAATGGTTCGAAATCGGCCACCAAAAACCCGCGTGCATGCAGCAATGAGAGCAAAAGAAATTTGTAGTTTGTCGACTCGGATGAACTCCGGGAAAACTCGTACCGAATCTCGGCAACCGAGCACCGTTTATGTAATTGGAAACCGAACAAATGCCCGGCTCGCTGTTTACCTTTACTTTGGGAATGATTGTTGCTTGGAGGCATCCGGAGGGAGGTTGCGGGCCATATATTCGTGTAGAAAATATCGGACAGTGTTTATCGGATGTTTACGAGGTAAAAATAATTAAAAGCAGTCACCCGGTACCGACCTGTGCGGGGTTTGCGGAACTCTCGTGAGGCTTGTTTGGGAGGTGGATAACATTTGGAATGCAGAAATCTTGCCACCGCCAAACTTCCTCGTTCCTTGTGCAAACAATGTCCGAGCATGAGAGGAGCATTAAGTGTTCGCCGCCTTCCATCGCTCTTCCTTCGAAAGATCACCAAACATTGGAGTTCCATCCATCCTGAGATGATGTTCCGTAACACACGGCTCCAACTCTGTGTGTTTTCAACACCCAAAGTAATGCTTTTAAGCACCCGACACATGTAAACGAAGGGTTGGTGATTTTTCCATTTATCTTTACCTCTCGCTGTAATTGACGACAAATGTAGACAGCCAAGACCACACTTAGTTCGTTTAGCGGGCGGCAATCTAAGGCCGCTAAGACCTCCGACACGTCAAGTGGGCGACAAATTTACCCACCTGAGGTCGTAATTATGAATTTATGAAAATTGAACCATCCTCTTACCTCATTACGTCGCGGTTTCTGTTTGAAGCCGATGTGGATATGTCAGCCTAAACGTGTCCAACGCGGAGATCTTCATGCCGGGCGCCATCAGGTGTGTTGACGGTCTTGACACAGATGGGATTGCGATTGGATGATGTGCCTACCGATTACTTCGTTAAAGGTCATCCGATTAGCGAGTAGAATGTTCGAAGGTGTCAGATGGTTCGGAGTCGCGAGTTCCAGAAATAGAAACTCCTATACAGTTGTTCATACTAAGAGGACAAGATTTTTGAATTCTTGAAATTAGAATGCGAGAAAGAATTAGAAATTCATCATACAAGAGATGACCTTCCCAACAAGTACCAAACGGTTACACAGGAGTTCCGCTTGGAGGTTGGAATTTCTTGCGTCAGAACATTTCGGTAGGCACGACCTGCTTAGTATAACCGGTTTACAGAACCGGACACCGCTTTGTCGGTTGTGAGATCCGATTGTATCGATGGCCCATTCCCAATTCGGCCTTGATTTTCGTGCGAACCGAAGACTATTCGCGGTTGAAATATCAGCGTCGAATTCGAAGCCATAAGGTGTGTGACGCCATCCAAAGGTATGGTGATTCCCATATCATTGGTACGTAATGTGATTCATTGTCAACAGGCATAGGCTAATGGAGTCGTTTGGACTTACGTGGAAGTTCTAACGACGCCTTTTGCTTAATGCCTTTACGTGCGTCACAAAGATGAGCATTTGTTTGCGATAAGGTTCCCTGCTCTTCCGAGAAATTCAAGTTGTTGCGTCATATTCAAGATCTGGCGCTAGAGTACTTCGTTGGAACTATACATCAATTCGTTTAAAGACACGTTTTATCACCAGCCATATTTATAAAGAAGACCGACAGGGTGAGTTTTTATTTCAATCATGACTCTACTATTTGATTGATCGACCATTGGCAACCCGGGAGGTCTCAAGATTTCCACACGGGCAGGCAAACCAGACACTTCCTGGGGGAAAATGGCCACTCTTAACATTCCCAGAAGGGCATGTTAAGCACATCCAAATTACGACAAATTATTTTAGATTATAATGCTAATTGCACGCAGGGACCTGGAATTGCGGCGACAACAATCACGGGTGATAATCGAGTTTGCGTGCATCTTGCGTGAGTTCTTTTCCTACCGGTTACGACGTCCCCCAACCGCTCTCTAATCGCGTCCCAGCGGACCTTGGGACCGGTGGACCTCCGTAGGTTTATATGTGTATAAATCATCACCATAATGACACCTGCAGTAATAACGCCACCATCGAGGGTCGCGCAATTTATTAGCGATGATGATGATGATGATTGGCGATGAGCCACACTAAGCGATTTGAACGCAAGGCTTTGGAGACTTGCCTTCCTTCAGGTGGATTCCGAGTGTCATCAGTCAAACAACCCAGCCTAGACCATGACATCGAAACGGTGTGTGTCAATTGTTCGATTTGTCTCCCGATCTCCGTCCGTTGGTGATGACACGATGGCTTTCTTGTACACTAATTGCAGTCTTGTGAAGATTGCTAGCGGGAGCGCCATCGTTGACAGTGGAAGAATTGAATTTAATTATAACATTTTTCATAACAATTTACTATAATTTAATTACATGCAAATATCTATCATTACGTATGGAAATCGGGAGCTGCACCTGATTCTCTCTCGATCCCTTGCTCGATGAATGCAACGTAGACCATCCGTTTGCTCGGTTACGATCCATCGCCGCACCTTCGGGTGTGTTTTATTCGCTGGAAAAACACCGGTTGCAAAATTAGTGCCCGTGAACTCGATTACCAAGTGCTGATGGGTCTGCGTGATTTACAATGTAGTGTAGCTCTCCTTGGGAGGCATCGATCATCGGTGAGAAAGTTACCTCTGGCTGGTTAGAAGATTGATGTTCCCTTGAACAAAGCGAAGTTCTTAAACTCTAGGTGGCGGTTTGCTGTGGGAAAACTTGCTGTATTTTCGGCTTCCAAGATTGAGGATTTAGTTCTTTCAAATGTTTGATTTTCCACCTCAGTTTGAGATCGTGTTTCCGAGTGATAGTGAAACGAAATCGCAAACATAATTTCCATTACTCGCGTGCGTTTTATCTCAAGGATTAAAATTGAAAACTTGTTTACTTTTTCTCTCTTTCGTTTAACGATGACAGGCGTTAAAGGCAAAGGTTACTTTGATTAAGGTTGAACCGGGATTTCAAAACATGCCTCCTTTGATCCGATGCTTCGATGCGTGAGATACGTTTTAAAGTGTAACCGACAGTCAACATGGTTTTTAGTTTTAATGAGCAAAAAGTAGAAACGGTTGAAAATCATACCCGCATAAAATGTCTCCCACCGGAGGATCGATCGATCTTCGTATGATTTATTGCGCTTCCCAAGTGCAACACAACAAATTAACCTTCGGAATAAAAGAAAACAGCGTATAACTGTGGCCCGCCTTTGCGGGACATCTCCCCGGGTCCCATTAATAACCGATCCCGGGAACGGGATCGACATGATGAGGTGCATTTAATTGCATTTTTCTTCGGCCACGCACAGCACGGGGTGGTGAAAAACGGACTCAAACACACACACACGCAAGCTGGATGGGGGTAATTAAGTGACAATTTCTCCACCATGCCAAGGACTGCCAGACCACGAAGCGTTTCTTTTTTTCCTCTCCATCGGGCACAGAATCGGCGTGGCCGATGAAATGCCCGGAAGGCGAATCGATAAATTAAAGCACCGATAAATAGGCACCCTTTCGGGGTCGAAGTGTTCGAAAGTGCAGCTCGCAAGAAAGGGTTTTGCCCTCGAAACTGGTTTTTGCAGATGCAACTCGACACGCTGCTGGAGGCACACACATACTCCAAGTGGTCGTCGGTGGCCTTCTTCGGGAGTGGAGTGCAAGAATCGGTGATCCGGTGATTTACTCTTAATTGCTTTCTACCCTTCCCCCCACCCAGGCATTAGTCGTTTGCCAGGATCTTCGGGCCATTTTGCTGCATCGCACTCACCGATCGAGGTCGACACCGTCTGCGTCTTATCCGTGCCTGGGAGACTCTGCCAAGACACTGTGCCCCTCGTGTGCACCGGATTGGGGTGGAAATTTATGGGCACACAGCATTAATTTCGATGCTGCGGTTGTTGCAGTCGAGCTCGAGCTCCAAGAAGCCAAAAGCCAGAAGGAGGAGTGAAAAGAGGGGAAGAGAAATCCGTCCAAACCTCCTGCACACACACAGACACACACACACACCTTTATGGGAGAAAATCCGAGGCCCGCTGGAGGCAAATTTTCCAACAATGAAGCCATTTCACCGAGGCATAATATTTACCTTATCCTTATCTGCCTTTCGCTTCGCTCGCTTATGAAACGTATGATTTTATTAAATGAGTCCCCCCGTACGCCCTGTTGGGCGGGAATTGAGACAATAAATTGGGGTCAGCGCCAGTGGTCCGGGGAATCGGGGATAATTCGGCCAATATGTTTCCGTTCGGGCTCGTTAACCTTGCGCCTTCCCCTCGGCGGTTGTTTGCGTTCGATCAACAAATTATGATTAATAATGATTATTATATTTCTGCGATACAATTTATCGTGCCGAGTTCGTGACGAGCAGCGCACAATGTAATGCAAGGACGGTGTATTATCTTTGACGGATTTATTTGAATCTTTTACCGGGTTTATATGCTCTTTCGTTAGCAATTTTAATCGTTGACTATAAATGGGTGCAATTGCTCGATAATTATGTTCCCCTAGGAGCGTGCCTGAACGTTTGTTCGATCGGTGACATCGGTTTCGGACACTCCTGTTTCGAACGGTGCGTCCCTTTCCGAGCCCTTCATCGGTTGCGCTTATTAGACGGAATGCGGTTCGAAAGCTGCTGAAACCGTGAAAAGCGTCCGATCGCGCTCGGCTAATGGGTGGGACACGGAAAAATTCACCCTCGGGCCGTTTAACCGCACCAGCTTTCGAAGTCTTTTGCACCCAAAAGGCATCCACTGATACGGTTTTAAATTCAATTAACATTTTTCCACGCACAAATGAACACTTTGGCGTCGGCGAAAAATGGGAAAAGCAGCAAACGCGACCGAGAAAACGCTAGAACCGAAAACGCGAGCAGCCACGATCGGAGTGATGTGAAATAATTTAAATTGCACAATCGAGAAGCAATTTAAAAAATATCGGGAGAGAGGGAAATTTCTGCCGCGAAAGGATGGAGATTTTCCTTTTAAGGGAAAACTAACTGCGACCCGAAGCCTTTCGAAGGCAGGGTTGGCGCACGGTTGATCATGTTACGTGTGCGTGCCGATCCGAGGATCAGCGATATCTAGCACCAATCAAAATGCTTTGGCACCACCGACTAAACACCTCCGTGTCCTTCGGTAAACCAATCCGGGGCCTTTTCGAACTTCGGCACGGAGCCAAAGGCTGCGTTGCAACACGTCCCATTCGCTGCAAGTTGCAGGTGCATGTGTTGTGCTTTAAATATCGCGTGGTTACCTCATCGCTTGCTGGTGTCCTTCTTGGTGGAGCTTTCAAATGCATCTTGAAAGGTGTTGCGGTATGTGGAGCAAGGTGTCCGAGCGCTTTGGCCTAAGTGAACGCATTACGGGGCACAAATTAATTAAACGCTCGTTACACAAACTTCAACCACAACGGTCCAATCTTTCCGAGCCCTCAAAAAACAGTTCTTCTGCAATTCATCTTCCCTTATTTCGTCAATGCACAATGAGATTAATCTGGGATAAAGCTCTTCAACCCACTTAAAAGCGTACCTCCTTTAACGAGGGTAACAATGGCAGATCTTAAGCCCCCTGAAGCATTTTCACAGTTACAATGTTGCTCTGAAATCGGGCCAAGAAGCTTACGTTTCACGGCTTCATCAGGAGCGCCATACAAGAGGCGTAACAGGATGTGAGTGATTAGCCCGAAATTGCCACATTCACCGTCCATAGTGGACAGCGACATTTTGACGTACCGAATATAAGTTACATTAAATTATCGTATGTAAAAGATTGAAATGACTCAATATTATTTAATCTCCAATAAAACTCTTAAAAAACGTTAGTGAAATTATCGATTTATCCTTTTTTTTTAAAAATAACCTTAACTTTCACGAAGAATTATTTGTGCAAAGTAATGTTTCAGTTTGATTTATGCTTCTCAATTGAAGCAGAAACAATACAATTTAAATAACATTTATATTTCAGAACAATCAGCGAATAAAACCCTTTGCAAAATATAAAAAGAATCTATGTAAATTAAAATTGTACGTATATTTTTGTTTCTATCTTTCCAAATGGTTTTCGGTCCATAATGCAAGTCAGTTTGTATTAAATCAAGGCATCTGATTATTTATTTTTTACAATATTTCAATGAAAAAAAATATGAAAAACATATTTAACATGTTGACTGCCATGGCTATCATTTTTGAAAGCCAGCTGTCATTAGTTGTAAAAAGTTTTTACCCCAGAAATATATGAAAACGCAACATGTTTACTATAGTAATATAAAAATCTTTTTTTTGAAAAGCTAAATCTTTGCTTAATAGTCGAAAACAGACTGTTTTATAAATTACATTAACAAATTTAATCAAGAAAGATTACACTAAAAAAGTGTGCTGAAAACGCTTGGCAGTCATCGTGTCATATGTAATAACAAAATGATATATTAAGAAAAAAACATGATCGAAATGTGACACGGCAGAAACAATTACTAAAATTCACTGTTATTGTAGACTTTTCTGCATTTTATTAATCTAATTTGTGCTTTGTACTACATAAGACAACCACTGAAACATTAATATATTTGAAGTATTTTGATATTTTCTACTATTTCTTGTACTTTAAAAAGTTCATCCAAACAGACAAGTTTAAAGTGAAAAATATCCTATTATTTTTTATTCTCTTGTTGTGTGCTTTTGTGTGTGATAAACATTTTAGATTTATTTAAATAAAATTATATTTATAAGATAGGCACACTTTCGTTCGCGAATGATGAAACCTTGAACAATAAATTTTTCAGAGCGTTTTTATCGTATTGAAACGATAAGAAAAAATACCTCTTTGAACGGTGTTTCGGTGAGGAAATGTTCCTTCAATTCCATCAACTTGCAATTGTCGTTTTGACGTATGGTTAGTTTCACCTCATCCCAACTTCCATAACCTCCTGATCCCTAACCTCTTTGAACCACACGAAAACGGAAAGATTGCTCACGTTCAGCACTTCATCATTGGCAGGAGGCAGAAGTACCGACGCCGGTTTACAATCGGTGGTCATTTTTATAAAATGCACAGCCTCCCTTTGGCTCGCTCCAAAGATATGCATCTGCGCAAACCACCGTGGAATGAATCGGTAATGATGCACTTTCGGTACGAGACGTTTCGGTCGCGAATGGAAAAAGAAAAAAAGGTTGCACTTTGCAGGCCACAACCTTACGAGCGCTGCCCGAGCCGGATATGCGGTTAGCCATTAGAGTGTGGAAAAGATGGAAACAGGATGAAAATGGTATGGCACGGCGGACGGTGCATCATTCCGGTGCGATGGCGATAATGGTGAAAACGTGAGCTCGTGTTGCGAAGAAGACTCGGACTCGAACGATCGGACGTGAACGATCGTAAATGTTGATCAGCTGGCGATAATTGTTACAAATGAATAGGCTTGCTTTGTCGAGACGTTGCAAAAGTGTACAAACGACTCCACAGATTATGGAGTGGAAGAGATCATCTGCGGTTCATTAATGTCTTACTTGGCTTACGTACACCATGACATGAGTAGCTATATTTATAGCCATGGGAATGTTTCTTAAACATTTTATTCGTGCAGCATCAAACTGCAGAAATGCAACAACGTCCCACCGTCAACATCCGGCAGCATTCCGATGCAGTTTCAATACGGTATCGTTACGCTGGTCGCGTGTTTTCCGCTCCATATCTGCTCCGTGGCGTTTTACGCTCACCTGTGTCTATTTATTCAAATTACTTAGTTGTCGCGTCCACTGCGTTGTTTACCAAGTGGAGGGGCTCTTGCATGCCCCGGACTAAGGGCATTCCGGTGTGGTATCGATTCGACGACACCGGACTCTGGAGTGCCGATCGATCAGCCCGCGTTGGCAACAACAACCTGTTGCCTGGGAGTTCTACAATATGCAAGCACGAGTGTGTTAGTTAGAAGATTGTGAGCAAACACCAATGTGTGGCGTTGCAACAGATGCATGCAGTGTTATGCAGTTCCACTCCCTTTATTTTTCTTTTCCTTGACACGTGGAAACCGAGATTGCTCACCCTTTTCCCATCACTCGTGACGACAAGTGACCTTTCCGTCGTGGTTGAGGTGGAGGTGGAACGTTCGTTCGCAAGGGTTGAAGACATTCTTTTCGCTTTATTAAATTATCATTGCACGTGCTCACCCAGCGTCGTCTGGACGAATGCATTTTCGACCTTCGTGTTTTGAAGTGTGGTCTGATGTTCCTTCCAGACCAAGAGTTTTGCGGAGCTCCTGAACTGTCAGATTGGGAATCGGGATTAAGCTGAAAATCAAGAAAATTGCGATTGACAAATGAAGCCGACGGGCAACGGCGTGGAACAAATTCAATCGCCATCGCCACCGGGAAGCAAAGGGTAAGCGCAGTTAGCTTCTTGATTGCATCGGAAGGCGTCACCGGTGGGATTATTGGCTGACATTTTTATGACGCGAAGGTGCGATTCGAATTATTACCTTTTTTCCATTGCAGTTGTTGCGGTTTTTATTGCTGGCGAATGTAAAATAAAAACACTAAACTGCAAACGTACGCAAATGTTGCGCACAGTGCGCCTTGGGAGGGAACTCGAAGCCAACCGCGGCCTGACAGATAGCCTTCGCAGTTGATCGGATTGGATTACGTGGTATTTTTTTATCACTTTGAGAGAAGAGTCTCCGTAGGAGTAGAAGGTTGAGCTGAATAGGATGTTTTACGACGTTGATGTAAAAAGGTTTATTCTCAGCGGTTTTTGCATACTGCATATTTGCTTTGCGGCCAAGAACAAAAAGATCATCTGTCAAAGTTGATCGCGCGGCGATGGTTTGATGAATGGAAGTGAATGCCTCAACACCGGTAGCCACGGTACTATGAAACGTTAATTTATCCGTGAAGGAAAATTGAACAATGTTTAAAAAATGTATTTTAAAACTCTGCGAAAAATGACAACGATTTTTTTTAATTTAAGAAATTTTAACACCAAAGATCAAAAGACAGTCGAATCGACGTGTCGGTGGACCTCAAACAATTCGGTGAACCTTTATTAAATTTAAGAGGCCAAATATGGGCCACCCAGTAACTGCGAATTGAAAACTTCGCCTGTTATTACAATTTTCTCCTCACAGTTTGACAAGATAATATCCTGTTTTGATGGCAAATGATGATCGGCTTCGCACCGCACAAAGCGCTCAAATCATACACTTCAAAGTGGCAGGAGCCGAATATTTTTCCCTTCCACCCAAACTTGTGTACAGACTCATTTTGCCTCCGAGGGACGAATGTAAATGCGCGAAAAATCACTGCACTTCTCTCACTTTTGGCTTCCCTTTTTCGATCCGGTGACGGGTGGGTTTCGATAATTTCCGATAATAACGGGTCCCGAGACAAAGATCGTCTTTAAAAGATATTGAATATTACCTGGCGGTGGTTGAAGCGGGTTTTCGTTTTTGGAAGCGCGGCTTCAAAATTGGATTTGCTGCTACCGGAATATGGACCGTTGGACGACTGGTTAAACACGCAAATTCGATAAGTGACAGTTGACGAGAGCCACTTCGGAAACTTGTTTTTAACAACGCCACACACAGACGTGAAGGTAGCTGTGTACTCAAATGAACTGGGGTTTTTGTCGTTGTTAATATACAAATTTGGATTAATGCTCTTTTTATGCATTTCCTAATACTTATAATATAGGAGCGCTTTTTTGATAGTCGAGACTAGAACAATTTTGCCGATTTCTTATACCAAGGATGACTATACCGCTCGATATTCATCAATGCGTTGACGAGGACTACGGCGGCTTTTAAAAATCTGTAAAATCTGTCGAGTATAGTTTTCTTGCGATTTTGGGATGAGACGATTGAAATAATCAATAAGTTACATGAAGATACACAAAAAAATGAACGGGAATCAAAATATGTTGTTCTTTCATTCATCCAAACATCTTTAACACTAGTCACTTTAACACTAAACTACCGGACCAGTCATTTTAACTGGTTTGGTATCTTACAATTGCAATGCATTTTTTGGTGGAATAATTCCAGCAAATTTAACGCATGTCTCCTAGCAAAAAATCCTAGCTCTACTAACAAATAAATAAAATAGCGTTATTTGTCCTAGTATAAAATATTTTTTAATCTTCTACGGAGTGTTTTAAAGATAAATCATACCACTCCGTAATATATTAAAGACCCAAAATTATTTTTTCCAAAAAGGTGCACTAATATGCTGACTTCCATAAGAATTTAAAGAAAAAGCAGCGTTTGACGTGAGACCACTACTGTTTATCGTTTGCGCTCAAGAGGATCTGACAGTCAACAACGACTTACAAGCATTGGTCTACTTAATGACGTTTTGACAAATGATTTGCAGGCCATCGAATAGGGAATTTCATAAAAGAACAGAAGCGTGACTGTTCTGTTCTGAGACTTTCACACTTTTTCATATCGTATAAGAAGTTGGTTCGAATTGATTGCGTTTTCTCCCAAGACTTTTACAGCGCGTCGTTTGGCGGGCAGTTTTTTCTGGTTTTTTATTCGTTTATTGAAATGAACGTTTGTAAATGATGCATTTCACATTGGTTGACTGTATATTCTCACTTTATTTGCAGCAAATAATATACATTAAATGCGGAAATGATCTCCTAGGGTACCTAAAACATAACTTTATATAAATAATCATTAAACACATACCGGGTCATTGAAATTTCTCGCAAACAACCACCAGTCATTTTAGTAATGTTGCTCGCGTCAAAATTCCTGTAGTTCTAGTGTTAAAACAGATAATTGTTTCAATAAAAATACTTGTGAATCATGCTTCCGATAATTTTCAAAATTTTGCGAAAATTTAATTTGACAGGTGCTTTAAATCACCTGCTGTAATTAAGTTTTCGTTTTTACTTGACAGTGGTTATTATGAAGTGGTGCTAGACTCGAATATCAGAAAACAACCTTTAATTCTTCTAACTATATTGAGGAAGATAAAGTTGTATTAATCTGAGAATTTATGGGATTCAATCCAGAACATTAAGACTATAAATCCAATCCAGTTACGTTAAGCCACCATCTCCGCGAACCGATTCCAACCTTCGTAAAGCCTACTGCTTTAAATCATTAATAAACAGACCATCTGTTATCTGCGGCACTCTTGAAACGCACATTTTACACCTTGTTAGCACATCTAACCGCTTCTCCTCCCTTCCGTTCCCTGGTCAAACTAAACAATCAAACCAAAACATCCGCCACCGTTTCGGTGACCTGCTCCCAAAAGTGCGTTCCCACCAAACGCCAGTCCGCGTACACATGTTTACTCCACGAGCCTTAATATTTCCACGCCGCGTCCCACGCAGATTGCTGCCCACCCACCTCATCTCACCTAATCGACGAACCATTTACGATCAATTTACATTTGAATGCGCTTCAAACGTTTAACCGAACGAAGTGGCCAAGTGTCTGCACGCGTCGAACCGTTAAGAGGCGTTTGTCGGGTTGATTTGGTTTAGGGAAGGCCAACATCGAGAGTGTGGTGTTAATATGTTTCGTGCGTCATCGTTTTGGTTCGAAAAATAAAAGAGAACAGCTTCTTGAAAAAATCTTGCCAGCTGGGTCTCCAGCTGAGAAAATTAACCCTCCTCCAGGGCAACGTAGCCCAAGGATCCGTTGATTTCCGAAACCGTTTTTATGTCGAATCGTTTAACAAGTCGTCATATTTCACCGGACTTTAGTGCCCTACACATGATGGCGAGCAGATATCGATGGGGGCGCTGATACAATCGTCAACGTGGTCAAAGGGTTGTTGTCTGATTGCTGATGTTTCTGTTTCCAGCGTGCAATTCCCACACTTTCCCTCGCGCGCCCAACCACGGGTTGGTGCAAATTTTGATACTTTTCTTTTGGAACTTCGTTTTTGCTTCATTTGTGGCTGCAAGTCAAGTGGAAAGAATGCGCAATGATTATATTTTATGATATTACCTTCGCCGTCATTGCAGTCGCGGCGACCGGAGAGAAAGGAAACTTCAATTTATGTCAAACTTTTCAAACCCTTCGCACCGCTCGGGTCCTTTCGACAGCACAACGCGATGTAATCTCCTTTATCCGCTCGCTTTTCCCATCCCAAATCCTCCTGCGAGCTTCATCCCCAGAGCACCGGTTATCGTTATCGTTGTGTGCCATCGGTGCTTTTCCCGTCCGGCATCGATGCACTTGTCGAGTCACAGAAACTTTCCCGTAAGTTTACGTTAACTTTGTTACTTTGCGACTCGCTTCGAAACCTTTGGATCATCCGTCAAACCGTCAAGGGAGCGATCAGAATGAATCACTCTCTGATGATGCCGTCAGTCAAAACTGTCGCCACTTTGTCACCATTTTCCGCGAGAGTCCTCGAGGGATTCGTTGTGGAAAGCTCTCGTGCACACTTCCGTTCTTGGGGAACGGGTTGCATCCGCGTGCAAGTGTTTTTATGCAACTTTGCCACTTCACGATTAATCATGCGATCGTTCTCTTCCAAGGAAGGGTAAAAAACCGGGACTCACCAGCCACAGAAGATAGTAGAAAGTTGAGATTTACTGCGCGTTCCAAACGTTTATGAAGTTCAGTAGCAACCATCCGTTCTTCGATGGCGATGGGATTAGTATTTATTCGAGTGGAACATTATCGGTTTATAAGCGATGAAGTGGGAGTGCTTCCAGTTCGGGAACGTTGTAGGAAGTGGATTTAACAGCGTGTCAATCTAATTTTACATCATCAAGGGTTCTGTTATCTTATGTGAAAGTTGAAAACTATAAACAACTTACCTAAAGTAAAAAAGTACTCCTTTTGGTGGGTAGCTGCCTTCAACAAATCCTCAATACAAATAGATTTTGATGATAAAATGAACACAGGATTCCGTGTATCTCAACTTTTCTTTTGTGATATTTTTTAGCACAAAGAAAATAAAGATATCACTACCATGAAATACACTTTTTCATCTTCACATATTTTTTGCTTCATTTAAAAACATTCTTTTCTTTCAATTTCGTTTTTAAATTTCACTCTTTTTCAAACATGGCCTACTTATTCATTTTTTAAAACGGCCGTTCACTTTCAGCACACAGCACTTCATTCCAGAAGTGCGTGTTTTCACAGGCCACTTGGATCGTGTAGGATTACGCCAGCATTGCAAGAATCATCGTAACCAATGAACAGCATTGACACTCAAGCACCACGCGAGGGAATCTTTCCGCACTTTAGCTAAACGCCACGCCAGACTCACGCGAAAAACTAATCTTTCGTAGCGGGATTCACACTACATAGACGTACACACAAACATACGAATAATGGCCTCCCAGAGGCACGGGTACCATGCGGGTAATTGAATCGATAGGCAACTATCTAAACAGAGACGCAGCACTTTGACCTAAAACATCCGCCAAACGACAATATCGCCGTGACGTCGTTGGTGGCTTTTGCCGCTGACTTTAATTTTAGATCCTCCACCGCCATAAGCATTGGGTTACCGAGCACTAACAATCTGCTGCGGGACACTATTTTGTTTGGTCTGGAATGTGGGTGCACCGGCGTTGCCTTATTTCCTTATCGCAGGCGACGCTGACGCCATGCGTGTTTGCACTTAGTCGATGATCCACGCGCTCTTGTATGCCCGGCTCGATGCTATCACTGATATTCGTTTGGTACACTCGGTGTCACTTGGGATAATAGCAGGAAAAAATGAGGCACAACGAAATACTAATGTAAAACCGAAATCAACACGTTTCTCATGGAAAAGAGGGTAATATTCTATGGATATCCAACGCAGCCTACTAGAGTGATCTTCTGGAGACAACTACGACGACCATCTTATCGACACGGTTGGCGAACGGAAACTAAGCGTAAAGCAACTGGTGTCACAAACCGCGATCGCCAACGGCGTGTGCTGTTGGTGTGTCTGTGCATGCGAATGTAAACAGTGGAGCCTGCGATACACCTATACACACGACGGTAACAGCTGACAAGTGGCTCCCCTTTTGCACTGAACACATTACAGCAGGTGCCCCCCCCAGCAAACAGTAGATTTTTCCGATGCTATGCACGTTTGCATACCTGTAGGCGTTTTTCGAATGATGAGCTGCGTTCTCTTTCTCGCACACTTCCACGGCATTTAAATGGAAATGGGGGCAGATTGGATTCCGAGTGGATTGTTTTCCATCAATTTTCCTGCTTTGATCGAGGGGTTGGAAAATGCGAACGGATGAAAATAGAAAACAACCCCCCGCTATTCTTTCGTTCGAAACAGTTCCCCCCCATTGAAAGACGGTTGGTTTTAATTTTAAATTTGAATTGAAATGTTTTTATTTTTGAAAATAATTTTAGTACATAAATCAGTTTTATTATCCCTTCCCTCTCATGCCTTCCGCTTTGCCTTTCTGAATCTTTTCACATTTTTTCTTGCTTCTTTGCTTTCCAGCGCAATTCCCCTTGAGTCCCATCCTTCGTTTAATGTCCTCATCACGGGGCAATCGATCAAGTATTACGCTCGTTTCCAACGAATGTTTGCAGTTGACTAAACCACACTTATATGAACTTTACTGCCACTTTTACTAGAAAGTCTCACGACATTTTCCCCTTGGTTTTTTTCTTCTTTTGTTGTGGTTGTATATTTATAGATAGGTATGTGGTGTGTAAGTGATGTGGTTGTGTGTGTGTGTAAAGTTTTCTTTTTTAGTTTTGCTAAAGTTACTACAATTTGTTGGATTTTCGAGTCCCTAGTATCAATCCATCCACTGCCTCGAGTTTTTATTTCCACATTGCTAGTTGCTTCTTTTTTGTTTTGTTTTTCTTCTGCGTTACGTTCAACATAAGAAAACTAAATTTGGTTGTACTTTTGGATTACTACTGGTAAATCATCGGTACCGTCGCTTCGATTTATGTTAGTTTTCCATTTCCTTCGCTTATTGTTGGTTTGTCTGTATAAGGGCAACAGCTAAAACCCGGATTTTATTTTACCGGGAAATTCATTTTCCCTCCGTCAGGGTGCCGTCGGTTTCGGTTAATTAAAAAAGTTAAACTTTCGTAAAAGTAAGACACGTGTATAAACGATATAGTACCACAAATGTCGAGAATAAAAAAGGTGAGCCTGAAAATATTCTACTTGTGTAAAAACTCTGCCGTAAGATTTGATCTCGGATTTTCATATTTGTTTCATGCCTGGAGGGTGCTTGGTATGTGCATCCGTTTCTCGGCAAACACCCTCGAACGGGCGTGTTGCAGCTCTTTTCGTGACGAACGGTGTGCGCTGTGACAGCACGTATGGCGTCACGAGTGTACTGTGTGTGTTTTTTTGTATGTTTCAGAACGTGTCTGCTATATACTGCTCCACCCGATCGTCGAGACTTTTTTTTAATATATTTCCATAATTATCTTAATTAAAGAATTACTACACAACTAATATTAGTGTTTTGTGTTGTTTCTTATTTTATTTAGTGTTTTACATGACGCACTTGCTTTCCTCCGGCCGGCAAATGCGGTCAATAATAAAAGTGATGTTTTTTGTTTCATTATCAATTATTTTCTTTTATCAACAACAATTTATTTTTAACATTATTTTATTACTTTTTAGTTATTTTTTTTTCTTCCTATACTTGTTTCGCATATTCTCTGATTGCATCGACTTTGTTTTGCGTTCGAGATGTCTGATTTTCTTTTTTAGTTTTACCGCTATCGACTTGCTGTTTTCCTTTTTTGTTTGTAGACTCCTGTTCAATTTTCGATTATAACCGTTTTTTATGGTTCACGCTTCATATTTTGCAGTGTCTGACTGTCACATACTTTTTGCATTCCTCTAATCTTTTGTCAAGTTATTTTCTTCCCCTTTTATTCGACACGATTTACGGTGGTTTTTCATCTTAAGTCACTGGACACCGTCAGGTCTGTGTTTGTAAATGGTTGTTCTAGAGATTGACGCTAGATTAATATACCGCTTACAACTTGAATTGAACCGTGTTTTTTTACGATCTTCCCTCTTTAATGCATACATTTGTTCGTTTGTTTGTTCGTGTTTGAGTGTATGCTTGTGTATATGATTCCCGGTTTGCTTTGTCCTTTTTTTTGTAGTGTTTTTGTTCGATTCATTTTGGCTCTTGCTCGCTCTCTGTTTCTTTCTCCCCCAGTCGCTCGCTCACTGTGTCTTACCCATCAAGTGGAGTGAAGAAGTGTTCCGATACACGCAACTTACACCAAAGACTTGATCTAGTACGGTTTAAAAAATTTTCTTTAGAACTATCACAGACAAAGTGATGAATGCACACGTGTACCGGCTTCCGTAGGTGTGTTCCAAATTGTTGCTTTTCATTTTTCTCTCCCCGTTCCCCTTTTTTCCGGCCAACCTAGATTCGATGTGTTTTTTTTGTATTCGTCGGGAGTTTTCCACCTTTTCTCGTAATTTTTCCTTGCCACACGTGTGTTCTGTAGACTTCCAATTTCCGGTTCTCATTTTCATATCACTTTTCTTACTTTTTTTTCTGTTTCGGTGTTCTACTCATTGAGGGTCGCAGATGTTTTATTTTTTATTAAGTTTCCCCTCGCTGAACGGACATTTGCAATGGATTTCGTCATATTTCTTTCTCATTTTTTGTGATCTTATTTGTGTTTTGTACCACCTCGTACACTTCATTGCAATAATGATAAATTTCTCGCTAGTTGTGTGTAGAAGGTGCTTTAACTCTTCTTATGAGAGCTCTGCCTACGTTTGCCTTTACCCCCAAATCACGCTCAGAAGCATGGCAAAGTGGGTTTTTTTCTGTGCCTATGATTGAGTGTGTCTTCCTTCTATCCTCAAAATGGACATTCCGTTGCAGATATCGGTATCGGTACGCTAAATATGACGTAGGTTAGGTCTGGTTAAACCACTGATGTGATGAATTAAGTTGATTTCGCTATTCACTAATCCAAAACACTTCTATGTCCCCTTCGCCCCGGCCGCATCTCCACTCTACCAACCATTTGTGTGTAAAGAGTTTGATAATAAACTGCTAGTACCTAAAAACCTTACCAAGTACGTTCAAACGTTATCATAGGGTTTTAGACGTTCGAGCTGGAATTTCGAGCCCAACGCTAGTTGCTTAGTTGTCGATGAACCCATTAAATTTAGTTATTAGAATATTTTTGGTTGATGATTCTTCCTATAGGTTTATTTATCATCGCCGCGTAACGCGACCTTTTACCGCCCTCGAAGTGCACATGTTTGCTCGAAGGAAGGATATTTATTCTAGTTCCGACACTTTCTTCCCGTCACAATCTAACCATCTGTGGCATCATGTGTTGATGTGAATTTTTCGTTTCTTTTGGTGTCGTGTAAAAGGAACAAATAAAATGAAAAAATTAAAATTTTATGTTTGTTTCTTTTTCAATAAAAATCAATTAAAAACAAACAAGATATGCTAAAGAACAAGAAAATTCATTGGAAAACGTCTCAATGCCAAAATTCCAAATTCCAAACACGCTATTGGTTTCCTTTACCTCGATTTTCCCATCACTTGAAACACAAAGAGATAAACAGTTGAATATGGTGTGCTCTGGATGTTTGTGTTGAATTGCGATTTTGACCATTTTCGAAGATCAGTTCGTTTTCCTTGGTGTATGTGTTTGTTTTTCTTCTTATCTTTTGGAGCGGTTTCATTTTCAGTTTTGTGTTCACTTTTATTTTGTGTGCTATTTAGTTAGTTCCGTTTCATTTGTTTCTCGTTTAATATATCACAGTATTTGCTGCTTTATTCGTGTCGATTTTGCATTGCGTAATAAGACCATCAAACTCACCGATTGTTGAGAAACAAATTTCACAGGGTAGAGTGAACAGTTTAAAGAAAGGCTGTTGATTGGAAAAGGTGGAAAACTAGAAGAAAAGAACGCTTCATTTGAAACGATGAATGTAGGGGAAAGCGGGCCTATAGAAAGGTAGTAAGTTTAACAAGTGATGGAGTTGTGATGTCAGCGCATCCGAAAGGATGACGGGAAAATTGGGCATTTCGTTGCGGAAAATGAAAATCAAGTCGAAGAAAACTGTCCACATGGTGTGTTAGAGGTTTCGATAATTCATTTCATAATATCTTTATTCTGCACTGTTCTTAGTAGTACTAGTAGTAGTGGTGGTGGTGATCGCTAGTGTAGTGTAGTGGGTTTAATTTTTCTTTTTGTCTTAACGATGTGATTGGGTTTGTGTCGGATTGTATGCTGGTGTGTGTGTGTGAGAGAGATAAAGAGACATTCTTTGTTATTGTAAGTGAGTTTGTGGTTTTGTATAATGAAGAATATTATTCCTTATTCGGTAACAAGTGTCACGACGTGCCTTCGGAAACAGTTTTTATTCTATTCGTGGGAAGGAATACCGACAGATCGCCATGGTTGTTGTTTACCCTAGCTTCATAGATATCCTTAAAATATACTTCATTCTGTCTCTAGTTTCTTTCCTGACTAACATTTTCAATGTGTTTTCTGCTTCTGGATTCCTTCAAACGAGTCGATACTCGTTTTCTTTTTTCTTTTTAACCATTTCTTTCCTCTTGTCGTCGATATTGTTACTTGTTTCATGTGTGTGTTTTCTTTAGTTAATCGGTAATAATAATAAAAATGTATCTCCTAGCTATCTAAAAATATTTTTTTATTATTTCACCATTTCACAAATCTTTCTTTTCTACTTTTCACCATCGCCTTCGCGAGTGCGTCCAAACTGTAGCAACGTTTTGCTGATGGTTTCGTTAATTGCTGTTCTGTTCAAACTGTGCCGAACTTTCGTGGCTCTACCGAGGTCCACGAATTGGTAAAATATGGCAGGGGAACGATTTCATTCCATAGTTTTCCTTTCTACTTTTCTTAGTTACGTTCCAGAAAGGGGGATGTTTTGATGGGAAATATGAATTTCGAGTGCTCAAATAAAACCGAGGGAAAAATAAATAAAACGCAGGAAAAACGAACAATGGAAGAGAAAAACTCGTACGTTTTGAAAGTTTAACCCGAGCACGCTGTTTCGCTCGTGTGCTTCGCCTGTGGAAATTGGCAGCCAATTTTCTCTTGCCGAAAGATATGTCCCACTGAAATAATGTTTTTCTCCTCTCGCAAACTTTCTGTTTTGCTTTTTGGGAGAAACTCAAAATTACGGAATAAGTTTTCGATTCGCTTACAACCAACGTTCTATCGTTTAATTTGTTTACTTCACTTCTGTATCCTTCCTGCTTTGTTCTCACCTTTCCTTTCGATAATATCGCTTGCACCACACTTTTTTCACCTGTCGTGAGTGTATTGTTTTAGTTCTGTGTTTTATTTTCCGGAGCAATTTTCATAAAACCCTCCATTGAATCAGTCTTGACAAATCATTTTTTGATTTCTTTCATCCTTCACACATGCACGCACCCATACAGACACACGCAGACAGTCATTCACACAGACTCGCACACACATACACTTATGCACGTTCACGCACAAACACTCTTCGTCTCACTCATTCGGTCCCACAAGTAACGTGCCATAAGCGACCGCCAGAAGCGTCGTCCCCCGAAGGAAAACTGGCTTGAAATTGCATTTTCCGTGATAAATGTTCAACTGCATGTTGCACTCACTTATTGCACACACACACGCACACGCACGCACACACAGATACAAACGCACGTACATACATGACAACTGTCCCCAAAGGACATTCCGTGCCGGGTGATATGGGATTCGAAAGGATTCGCTTTTAATGTATTGAATGTATGTGTGTGTGTGCGTGTGTGTATTTGGTTGCAGGATTCATAAGCATTCCTTTCGACTGTTTCTCGAATATTTGTCCTTTGCGTTGCGAAGCGAAGCGATCGGTTTCTTTCCAAAGCGGTAAAGGATGTTTCGAAGACGAAAAGAAAAACAAGCCGAAAAAAGGGGTGAAAATCAAAGGAAAAAATGAAAGACGGATGAAAATGCCATAATCACACGCGGCAAATCATATCGTACGACGCAGTGCAAAAGTTTGGAAAGTGAAAGTTTCGGTAATCGGGATGGAAACAGGGATTTTTGTGATTTGAAGCAGAGAGCATAGATTAGGCAGGAAGGCAATATTTCCCACTTTCAGGAAAAGCAGCAAGCGGCCATTGATTATTGGCAATAGGTTTCTCGTTTCAACTGCGCCCTCACTCAATTCCGGAATTTGCATTCGTTTGCCAAACGTTCCCAAGCCCTCAGCGAAGCCTTAGCAGCGACGTTGCGTTGCCCCTTCAACACAGTGTTGCACACAGTTTTTGCCCAAGCGATGCTTCTTCTTTTAATGGATGCGATGGCGCTGCTTTTGCTTTCTATCGTTTTTGGGATGGAAATGGATAATCTTTCCACCCTTCGTTTACCAACGTAATTTTGGTGACGATCCCATCCTTATTTCTCTCTTTTCCTGTCCATCCACTCGCTTTCTCTCTCTCGTCGTTTTTCCTCAAACGGTCGAAAAGGATTCCACAAGTTTGTCGGTATGTTTCTCACACATTTTATGGTTTTATTATCGTTTTTTTTGTTGTTGTTGTTGTAGTAGTTGTGTTGTGTTGTGTTTCGTGTTCGCATTACACTAGCATCCCGGAAACGGAACAGCAACACAAGAGCATCGTAATTCAAACAAAGAAATTATAATACCTATACACTCTAAGAACAAAACAAAACAAATTCGAACTCATAGTTGAACGGAGGAGCGTCCGTAGCGTCCACTCGAGGAAATCTTACACCAACGGCAACAACCGCGGTAACCGCATCGAAACGAAAAGGAACGAACAATCAACATCTGTTACACATAAATAGGGTGCACTGAGGCAAATGCGTTCCCGGAACGGTACGCATCCCATCGGGTCGCTCCATTAATTAAACAATACAATACAAAAATAAAGAAACAAGAAAAGAATGCTAAACTATACATATCGCTCATTACGCACAGCTCTTCAAAAGCTATCAGGATAACAATCTCTCACTAACGTACGTCACGTCCCGTGTTTCGTCCGCCATCTTCGAGGGGCATTTGCCTTCAAGGTCCTTTGACGTTTCGTTCTTTACCTTTCCCTAACGCTTATCAACTAAAGATTTTTAATAGGAATACTTTTGATTTAGTTTCGTGTGTGCCACACGTCACCTGTCAGTTTTATCAACTGCACCTTGAGAAGATTATGGTTTTTGAAAACAAATAATACAAAGACAAAAATTCAAAGAAAGAGAAAATGAAACACTTACTGACTGATCATTGATGTGGTGTGAATGTGCGAAATGTGTGTCCGTGAGTGTAGGATTACTATGAGAGTAAAGAGGTATCGTCCATATGAACATTATTCATTTATCGTCACGCGGGCGCCTACGATTTGTGACAATTTTGCATTACTGATTCCTAACGCCTTTTGCCTCCAGTTTTTTTCCCCATCTGTTTAAACTTCTTACATTTATCAATAATAATCGTCATACTCATTCGTAATAATGTACAAGTATATAGAACATATAAACTATACTTTTCGTTATCGTTGCTCCAATAGGACGTGATTTTATATCATTTTTAGTATTTATTTTAGTTTTGACAAGAGATTCATTCGTCGTACTTGCATTTAATTAAACTCCTATCCTCTACACTTCGCTCATTTCGTTCACTGCTGTAGTTACTTGGTTTAGTTTAAAGTAGTGCATGTCGGTCGTCGTTCAGTTTCTCTAGGCTCCCTCCATCGTGCGTGCATCACTTGGTTTGTTTTACAGCTTACTCCACTAGGTTTCACAAAGTGTTTTTCACAATTTTGACATGACAGAATCATACTGGAAAACAGCAGCGTTTTGTCGCGTTCGTTGTGAGACGGAGAAGAGAAACTGTGTGTTTGTGTATGTGTGTGGTATTGTGGGGGGGCAAATATTGGAGCTTGTAACCTGCCATTCTTTTGTTTTGCCAGACGCCATAGATTTAAAAACAAACTGAAAATCACTGTTCGTTCACTGTAAAAAATTTGTCCGGCATTACCATTACTATTGGGTCGGATTCTTTCATATCACCTCGGCTGTAGATGAACTCGGTTTTGTTCTATTGGTTTGAGTGCGTGTATGTGTATGTGAATGTTTGTATTGTTTTATTTGGGTAAAAATGGTGTCCATTTTCCTATTGAGTGTGGCGTCGTCAGGTTCCCGTTAGCAATATTATTTTTTACCTTTATTTTTTTGTTTGTTGGTTTTGTTGAATTTATTTACCGATCTACGAATGGGGCATAAAACCTACTCACGTTACCTTTTGCCGTCTCATCGAGAGTGGAATTATTTTGTTTGTATATCGAGCTACCATTACGGTTTTATTGTATTGTGACCGACCGATTTGCCATTTTCCTCCAGTTTAGTTGTAAAATTTTTCAATGCGTCGAGAACGGGGGGTGTTTGCCTACACAACATCTACACGTTGCGCTTGTGGTAGACGACCAGCCAAAATGTCCAGTCTCTTAATACTATGTTTCCACTAGTTAGCAACAGTTGTTCACATGTTGTGAGTTTAATTTCCTAGGTGTATAGAACGTGTAACGCGTGTAAGGTAATGGGTTCGTTATTTTATCTGTGTCGATGAGTGTCGTGGCTGTTGTTATGACTTGTGAAAGGTGTTTCGTGTGTGTCGTGTGTGTGTGTGTTTGTTTGCATCTGTTAGGCATATTTATACGTTGTATAATGACAAGAACATACCTTTCTCTGAACTATTTTTCTTTGTTGATGGGTTTTCACTCAACTCTTCTCCCCCGGGTAATAGGAGCAGTGCCTTATATCGTTCACATTGTTCTAGTTCCTCGTTTTTTTCTGCACTTCATATTTCACTGGAGTAATTGATTTAGTATAAAATGTAACACGTGATCTCTTTTTTCTCTTCTTTTTGTTTCCTTTTCTTCTTCTTTCCCTACTGAACAGTTTCACTCAACTTCTACGTTTTTTTATTTGTTACTTTTGATCGCTACTGATACTCTTTGTTCACACACACCACAACGCACGTGTTGTTTCGTAACTGTCATGTCGATGAAAAGTGTATAATTTTTAGATCTTATTTAGTTTTTTGTTCGTTTTTTGTTCAGTTTCTGTTTTTTTTGTTTTGCTCTTAGAAATAATATGTAAATATTTTTATCAACCATAAGATTATTTGTTATATATATATATATATATATATATATTTTCTTGTTCGCAAGTTCGCAATCTTCACAATTCACATATTCCTGCCACCGCATTCCCTCCTCCTCCGCTTCCCTACCACTATGGCTGCACCGATAGTTTGCTTCATTCACCCTTCGCTAGTGAGTGACTCAGAGTTTTTGTTTGTTTGTTTGTTTGTTTTGCTGTTGAGAATGATTCCTTTTCCCGTTTCCTTTTGCATCAAAAGACATTCAATAAAGTACTAGGTGTTTAGGGGCGTTGTTTTTTTTATCTTCCCTTCAAAATCCACCCTGCGCGGGGGTTCGCACAATGCGAACACCCGCAAACAGGGCCCGTGGGGCTTACTTTAATGATTTTTTGTTTACTTGATTTGTGTTTACCGATTTTTCCCCCCGCTTTCATCTATCCCTTTCACTTGACTTTCTACGAAGGAATTTTATGCATGTTTATAGATGAAAGTGGTATCCTTCTTTTTGTTTTCCTTTGTTACGAATTTGATATATATTTATTATTTATATTTATGTATATAATAAGGAAAAAAGAACTAGTCGAATTATCAAATACCAACGATCGAACGTTTGACGTCGCGACGATTTAGTGAAAAATTAATACAAAACAAAGAGAAAAAAACGACAAATTAAACAACGAGTTGCTTCGTTGGGAAAAAAGGTAAAGGGGAAACAAAAATAACACAACTAACACTGCACCGATTGACGAACCAGTGATGTACGTGACCGGTGACCGGCATAACGGGGAAAATCACGTCACATGGGCTCGCCTTCGCTTCCGTATGAGATTACGCTAAAGAATAATAATATTCATCACCTTCATCAAGGAGTGAAAACAAAATCCGCACGCCCAAAACGCTCATAAGGAACGATCACCTACGCCATTGCATCGCGACAGGGGGAGGCTTAGGAAAACAAAAATACTTCTCGGGAAAATATCGACGACGGCGGATCTATCTTCCATTTCTCCGCAAACAAACCGACCTTCTTGCCCACGTGTGTCACACGGATACACGGATTCGGGGTTTATTTTGATACTTTGCGGGTCGATGACCGGGCTTTTCTATGTTGTTCTAATGGTTGGACTACTTGCTACACTCTTATCCTCCTCTCGTCCTCAACGCTGGTTTTCTGTTCACATTATCAAGGGGAAGGTGTTCCAACACCGATCGTTCTCCTTCGCGACTTCTGCTGCTACTCTGGATGGCAATTATTATGTATCGCAGAACCAAGCGCTCCGTGTCCATGGTTGAGGTGGAAAATGGATCGACGACGGACGATTTGATGATTGCCACGGAGCTTCGACGCCCGGAAGAAGGAAGTTGCTGTGTTGCGGAGTGGAAAGACCGTCGTCATCGTTGCTGCTGTGTTGCACCCCCTCGCTCTCCATCCCGTCCCCCGGAAACGCGCGGTCCCATCATAGATTCTCGGCTAGCTTCGCTGTGGCGGCCATCACGTTCGCCGGTGGCAGTACTATCGGTATGTGATAATATTTACACTGTTTCCGCTTACACATTCCCTTCGCATGATCACGACAGACCGCCACTCGCTGATCACATACTTCTACTTTATCACCTGCGGCGCGAGAATTGTAGGAAAAAATGAAAGAAAAAAGGAAAATTATAGACACGATCAGCACACGTAAGATTCCCGGTCGGAAAACAAACTAAAAAACCGAACATACTTACACTCCATTAGATGAACGAATCTACAGGTTGGGCGCGTGCACATCGATCTATTAAAATCTTGGCACACCGGGAGGGTGTCCAGTAACTGTAACGGGCGGACAAGAGAGACAATCTTTCGATTAGGGTGATTTTTAATTTGCACTGCAACACATTAGAATGGGGGTTATTAGATTCGTAACTGCTAATTTCTTAAGCCTAGGTTTTGTTTGTTTTTTTTTTATAAATAGTTTTAATTTTTTATTAATATTTTATCGAACGATAAAACGGGAAATGTAAAATAAAAAAAACACAAAATGAAACAGAGAGCAAGAAGTGGTAAAACAGTCGAGAGTGGGTGGGGGGCAAGTGAGGGAAAGTGTGGATGGAAATGCACAGTGGTGATAGAGACGCGAATTCGGTTGGTGCCATATGAACCAGGTTTGAAACGGGTTTTCTTTGATTGGAATTTGTGATTAGGATAAAATATAAAGAAATAGAAGGTGAGAATATAAAAAGGAGACTTGAAAAAACTGTAAAATGAAACCGAACTGTCTTTTAAAAGGGTATTAAAAGAGAAAAAAATAAGATTGAAAATCAGTTAAAACATCAAATTGGGATGAAAAAGGAAAAAAGTTGGAACAAAACAAAATAAATAATGGAAATAATTGTAAAACCTCTAATTTTATGAGTTAAAGGTGGGAAACTTTGAAAATGGTATGTGGGATGATGAAGGAAAACCATAGGGAGATATAGAGAGACAGAGATCACGATAAAGAGGGAAAGAAATTCGTCTCTCAGACAAAAACAAACAACATGGAGAAGGAGTTGAAGTGTTTATCACAGGGAGTTTGGTGCGACTGTAGCTCAAGTTTGTAGGGGTTTTTTCCATGGATAATGATACACAGTTTGAACTTGGGTGGATTAATATGTTGGGGAGAAATTATTTGTTTCTGCTTCGTTTCTATTTTGTTTCTACTTTTTCCATCTAATCATATTCAGGAAAGCAACAGAGTCTTATTTCTCACTTCCTGCGTGTGCTTTTTGCTCATAGTAATTGGTTGCAGTTTTGGGATCGTTTGCACGCCTTGTCTTTTGAATCGGCGTATTGTTTGGGGCTTTGTTATTTAGTCTATTATTTTATTTTGCTTGTCATTTTGCGTCCGTTTGTTAGTTTTGTTGACTTTTTTTTCGTTTCGTCCGGTTCTTCCCGCTTTCGGGCCTGCGTTTGCGAAATTTCTTTTCAACCGCCATCACCCCCAACGGCGCTCTGCTGGGGGGTTTTTGCAAGGTTCTGCTCGGTGGCCAGACGTTGGCGTAAATAGTGGCAACGTTAGTAACTTGGTTAGATTTACAAACTTAAAAAAAAGAAACGCTAAGGTAAAATAAAACTCGTTAAAGCGGGAAACGATGAGTACATTCACCAAGCAGCTTCCCTTGGCGCGATTTAGATTGCAACCCAAGGACATTTTAAAGCGTAAAAGATAAACAAAAACAAAAAGATCAAGGCAGCAAAAGCACAGCGGAAAAGAAAATATTTGTTTGATTGTTTGTTAAAGCAAGCAAGGCTTGGATGCATATAAGCAAGCAGCAGCAGTAGCAGATTTAGTTTGATCCTCGCCATCTGTCCGCATCTCATTTTTGATATTTAGAAAAAGCGCCATCGATGAGCGTTTTAATGATTTATTGGGGTTGGGAAATGCATTTAAACTTATTCGCAAACAAGTTAAAGCGTGGAAAAAAATGGAACGGAAGGGTTAACGTATTCTAAAGCAGGAACTGTTCAGCAGAGGGACAAAATCATTCTTTGCAGGAGCACTTTTGCCAACCAGAAGATTTTGTATACAAAAGTTTCCCGTGTTCCGTGAATAAAGCGTTCAAGGAAAAAAAGGCTTTGTGTGGGAAAGTGTTAAGATGTTGCAATTGGAGGGTTATATTTTTGGTTAATTGTGAAGCCAGATGCGACCGGACCTGTCCATTAGAGTCGGTGTACACGACGTACGGCGCATTCATGGGTATGTTGGAAGTGGAGGCTGTTTTTTCAAATGGTTTTTCGTTCGCCAAAACGAATCAAATCGAACACATATTGTGGGTCGCCGAGGATCCGGAAAGGCATAATGTAACGGCGCGGTTTATTAACGGCGACCGACCGAAATTCGAAAAAACAATCCATCGGGAACGTCAATAATGAAGCGGATTTGGAATGTATTTATTTATTTTTAATTTTCGTCCGATTGTTCGGTTCGGCGTATTGTCGTGGGAGATTGATGGAACGATTTCCATCGCGACGCGAGATAGCGGGGAAGCGGATATCCGAGTGCATGAAACACACGTTTGTATAAAGGCCATGAAGTGGAAAAGTTCCGGTCGGTTGTTGTGTTCCAATTTTTAATGTTTTTTTTTTATTCCATTCAGGTTTGGTTTAACCAACCGCAAAAATGCAATTGCAATAAAATAACCATGTTTTTCCGAGTGTTGCGTTTGATTATGTTGTTGGTCCGGCCGGGGTTTGTTGAAGTATGGTGGTGGTGGAAGCAAACGAGTGGCATTTGGCAGAGGGTTCATTTTTAATTTTACAATAACACCATTTAATTCCGAATTATCGAATTCAACGTCCGGCATTCGGGTGTGTGATAAGGGGTGGTCGGCCGTGGGAGGGTTGAAGGATCATGGTGATTTGTTTTTTAATCAAAATTTATTCAGACCGGTGGCAATTAATGCACGTTGCAAAGTGGTGGTAATATTATCACCACAAGAGCACATTATTTTTATTCCATGAGGCCAAGGGGTTGGGTGAGGTGTTCCAGGGGAGGGAGACATTTTTAAGGGTTGATAAATGTATATTTTTGAAATATTTTTTTGTGAGGCGCGCGTTTTTCGCAAACATAGTCCAATCCAACGAAATTCCGAGTTGAGGTTGATGTCGAAAAGGCATGCGAATGGCGGGTGACGTTTTTGGCAAACGTCGTCGTGTGCGGATTGGTGTTGGATCCGAGTTTGCAAAGCATTTGTTGTATTCCAATGTGAAGTCAAATCAACACGTGAAACGTCCTCACATTATGCGGAGAGCGTGAAATAATAATGAAACACAAAAGAGATAAGAGAAAACAGAGAAGATTAAAATAAAGTTACGAAACGGTTCCAATGGACACTCGTCGGAATTTCAAACAACCACCGAGTACCGGCGGTAGAGCTATCGGGTAAAACACATCACACAAAAATCGATACGGTTGGAGTAGGTCGTCAAGCATCTGGCGAGAAGGGTTATTATTTAAGGGTTGTTCGTTGTATGCGTTGAACACACTGAGGGAAACTTTTTAAGGCAGGGATTAAAAGCAGCAGCATAAATACGCCAAGCTACATGCAAACATACTTTTCGGCTCAGCAAATGTTTAATGTCAAGTTCAATCGACACACACACTTCGTTCCTAGCAAAAGCAAAACGACAAGTAGCGCAAGGAAAACAATTGATTTAACTTCGTTTTTCAAATTAACGAAAAATGCACTCTTTCAAACGTTAATCTGAAGCACAACGGTTATATATGGGTAGTAGCGATCTAGTTACACGCCGTTACTAGCGTTACACGCGCGGAACGGTTTTATTAATTTCAGAAAGGATCTTTGGTTGCGGGAAAATGCGTCTAAAAGAGGTTTCTCCGCTGGAATTTGTATCATTGGCAAATAAAAGCTACATCTAAAGCGGTTTGTTATAGAGTTAGGTTTTCAAACTGGTGTGTCAAGGTAGTCCGCGTAATAGTTCTAGTGGCAGTAAGAGTAGTAGTGTAGGGGGAGCATTATCAGATGCAGGCAGGTAAAGGAGTTTTTTTCCAAAAATTTAAATTAAAACAGGTAGGCACATGGATGTGGTAGCGCAAACGAAAAAATAAAAACAAACGTTACCCAGCAAAATGTTTTAACGAGATTTGTGCTAAAGGGAGGTTGTCTTGAACCAGTCGGTCAACGTGTACAGAGAGGTGTTCTATGGTGTACATGGTGTGTACTAACGTAGTAGAGTAACGTAACAAACGGCCATTACAAGGATGTAATAAAGCGGTCAAATGGTGAAAAACGTTGTGGTGTCGTACATTCTCCAGTCGGAAGTATTGGTGTGTAGTATTGACAAATCTAGTAAAGGCAACAGTATATAGTAAATTTCGTTGGTAGCACTTGTTCTAATACGTGTTTGTTTAGTTTTAACATCAAGCAGTTTGTTAACTTTTTACTCATTTTGTATCATTCCACGAGGATCGTTTAAAGGGAGTTTTGAAGTATAAAGGAGCAATGGGGAAAGATTCATACGGTGTAGATGACGTTGTATTACATATCTTCCGGAAGCAGACAAAAATAGAGTAGAGCGTTTGAATGAAGCGATGATAAGTTGTAAGGCGTAAAAAAGGGGAATGACATCGTATTTTAACGTGTATATTAGCAGTACGGAAAACATCGACACATTGCATGGGGTAGCTTTCAGGTAGGTTTTTTAAAGTGTTGGGTGATGATGGAACAAAATTGGCTACAGACTTTCTTTGGCAAAAATGTTTACTAAGAGACGACTATTAGAGTACGGTACGGTTCAAAACACAAAACCAAAAAGGAGGAACGACACGCAGGGAATGGGTGGAAAAATAGGGGAGATGTAAAGCGATGGAAGGTACAGAGGAATGAGAGAGAGAGAAGATAAACTGAAGGAGGTTGGAAGAAAAAACAAGGGGAATGTTTTGGTAAATTGTTCATATACTTATATACTAAGTACTAATTACGCTAAACTACAAGCAATCAAACCAAGACGTATCTGTGTGTGTGTGTGTGCGTGATCTGTTTTTGCGTGTGTAGGTTAGTAGAGGTGTGCTTTGTGAGTGTGAAACTGTGTGCTTGATCTATTCCAAGGTGTAGTGGCTCGATGTTAGTGTATTCGGTGATCTGGTACGTGAGTTCATTGTTAGACCGCGAAAGGAAACAATCGACAAACAATAATTAAAAGTCGAAGCTTGTTTCGTCTGTAATGTAGAAAAAAGAAAATAAAATATGAAATCTTGAAAAATAAATACAAAATCTAATCACCCTAACGTAACTTAATGAGCTAAACATAAATAAAATGGGAAACAATATATGACGAGTGATTTCGATATTCGCGGTATATGCTCGTGATCGTACGGATTGGTTAGTGATGGTGTTTTTGTGTTTGTTTGTTGGTTTGCATGAAAAAGGTGTGTTAGTTTTTTGGTCACAGAACAGAACGTAAACTATAAACTAATAATACAAGCAAATAGCAGTGCAATTCTTACCTCCTATGCTCGCAACATCAGCCGAAGCGCTTATTTTATGTATATATAGGTACGGTTATATGATATTATTGCTTGAATATGTTTTTTTTGGTTCATATCTTCGTATATATAGAGAGAGAAAAGTAGAGCATGTGGGTAAACATATACTTTTGCCAGCAATGAAATCAAACTGAAAAATTCCAAATACAAGATTCATGTAGAGTATATAATTATTTTAGGAAATGTTCGATTAAAACTAATGAGAGCGTCTCTCCGGTGGAGAGAGAGAGAGACCATACACGACGCGCTATGGTGAGGATGAAGTTTTCTTGTCGTTGGTTGCGCAGAGAGACAGACAGAGAGATAGCATAAGTTGGTGTTGGTGGATGATACTTGCATTGACAAAAGGACGGTCGGTCTTCATTCCTTTAATTAAACACCGGATCCAATCGGAACACAACCAAATTACACGGTAACCGAAGATAAGGCAGATAATGCATAGTATGGAACGGAAATGGGAGAAGAAACCAATCGAGCAACGGAGGGGGAGCGAGGGAATGAGGCGAATTTAAAATCAAAGAAAAAGTAAGAAAATGGGCAAAACGGAAAAAGGGGTAAGAGGGACTAACACATGTACAATGGATCATAAACAGTGAAAGCCCTTTGAAAGGAACACCGAAATTTGGGGCGGGCTCTACACAAGCAACAAAGACAGCAAACTTCCCCACCGTTTGGCTAAAGCGATTCTGGTTGTGTTGTGGGATGTGAATTTGTCTTCTCTCTGCCGCATTCCAGGCGAACACCCAAGCTCCAAGTGGAAGTGTGAAAGGAAGTCAGCATTTAGATAGTAACCAAAGAAAAAAATGGGAAAAACGCAGCTAGCTCCCAGAAACGGGGAAAAACAAAATCTATCAAACAGCCCAACCCCAGCGGAACAACTGGAAAGCTTGTGGAAGGAATTCATACACTTATATAATTCTAAGACAACACTACCATTTCGAGGACTTGTGGTGGAAAGAATGGCGACTAACGACTGGCAGAAGGAGTAAAGGTGGATAATTCTGGCGGGTGGTTTTAACAGATCGAACAAATAAAGTAACCCCTAAGATCGTTTCCATAAAACACAGCTGTGACATAGAGTTTTTTTTATTAAACAATTTAAGAAACAGTTGATCATGCTCAGCAACATCTTGAGGAGGTGGATAATGATAAGACTGACGAACGTTGGTTCCAAAGCATTGTGTGTGTGTGTGATTGAGAATTTATTAGTCTGAGAAAGGCACCCAAAAATAAAAAAACGAGCTACTAAACCACAAGAAAGAATGAAAAGAAAAGAAAAACAAATGTCAATTTATTTAAATATAACCACGTGGTGCAGCCCAGTACCAAGCAAAGCAAATGATTTTATGAACGAAAATAGAATACCAGACTTTCAGTATTGAACAAAAGAAGGATTTATTAAACTTATCACTTATCGATTTAACTGCCTCACACAGGCTCGAGGCTTTAAATTACATCCATGTCGCTAAGCTACCAATATTAGTAACAAATGTCATTTATATATTACAACTCAAATAGACAGCAGTTCAACATAGAGATATAATAAAAGACTTAAAGTAGAGCGTTTGTTTAGCGGAGTATCTTGCAACAGCGGTGTAAAGAAAAGGCAAATCAAAAACCAGTGAAAAATTATAGCAACTCATACTCAGGTTACTGGAGAAGCGGAGCGAAATCAAAAGGATGGGCTTATCGTTACCGGAAAGGGGACCTAGTGCTATAAGAAGTATGACAAAACACCACCACGAGACATCAAGAGTGGGCAGTCGTAGAAGAAATACCACACAAACACAGTAGGAGAAATGGTTTCTTTTTAACCCTTGAAGAAAAGGAGCATTTTGTACCAAACAAGAGAATAGGTATATATACAAAAACCACACTCGGCACTAAATATGTTTGAGCGAACATAGAAAAAACAAAGAAACATGGTACCATAGTACAAATGCTGAATGAAAAACACGTACTGTAGAAAGCATAAAGAAGAGGTGGAAGAACGTACGGAAAAATGACCGCAAAATGTAACAAGAAACGAACAATCCGATCGGAAATCGAACATGAGACGATGCATCCCCACGATGCGGGCGATAACAAACGACAAATGTGGCGACTATAGTCGTTAGGCAGATCGGAGATACGGAACACTGTCGAAAGGACACTGTGACTGACGTGGATTTAACCCTCCCCGTTCGGCTAACGCATTTTACTTTCGTCCCAAACGCTTTTTCTTTGCTCGTTCAGTTTCATTGAATTTTGTAAACAAGTACAGTTGATTTTTATTATTACATGAAATTACTAACGTTTGCGTTTTCATCTTTGTGTTTCCATATTCGCACTGGTTTTTTACGCCTCAATTCACATTCTATCTTTGCGCGAGCCGCTCTTTAACAATTCCTTGCTGGTATTAGGGTTAGGTTTTGTGTTTTTTCCCCCTTCTGCGCGTTGCAATTCCTAGCTCCTTGACGGAAAGTGTCCTTAGGTTTAATAAAGTATAATAGTTATATTGAATAGAATAGATACCAATAATATTAATGTGTGTGTATATATATATATGGTTTTCATAAATTTATAGTTACATAGAAATTCCTTAGATGAAGTATAATGAAGTTGATTTGTTTTGTGTTTTGATTGGTATCCGTATTTAAACTTGAAAAGGAGATACAGTTTTCTTCATCCCCTAACCTTTCCACAGACATTGTAACGTAGAGGAAACTTTCATGTACGATAATATGTTTTCAAATACCGTTTAAGATACGAGGAAACTTTAGTTCAGTTAAGTACTACTCTGTTGACTATTTTTAAAAACTTTAGTTGTGAACTCTATCAGTGAACGCTTTCTACGGTAAATGTAACACTTTCGTTTCGCGCGCTCCACAGACACAAACACGTAAGGTGTGTGTCTGGGGCGGCACTTTTGTGTAAATTTACTAGTTTAGTTTTACATTGTTGCGCCGTTGCGCGACGAATGAAAGTACTTTAGTATTGATTTCGTTTATGTTTTAGTACCGTTCATGAACTTTTTCTAACTTGCTTGGGTTTTGTTTCCAAGTTTCCTCTACTGATGAATGGTAAAAATATACTACTTTCGAGAACGTGATCAAATACGTACGTCGCAATGTGACGTTTTCTATCGCGCCGCGTTGTTTGATAATGTATAAACAATAAATTACGAACACCAGAACGAGTTAGTTAGTAGAACGTTGGAAAACGACTAAGAAACCTAGTTTGCTAGGAACCGAGGCTATTTAAGATGAACCGTGGAAAAGACACACACACATACACTCTAGTGAAGAATAAACATTTTCCACGATGGATTGTTTGGATGTTTCTCTCTTTTTGATAGTTTTTCACAGTTTTGTTTAACACCTTTCCTAATGGAGTTTTCTTCGCTTCGCACGCCAGAAGCCTACTGTACTTAGTCTGTGACAGAAAAGAGTTCTCACCGCCTTTTCCCCCGGAAGGGCTCCTCTTTTCGGCCGTGGTAACTACCGAATTGCATAAACAGTTTAGTTGTATCTCACTTCAAATCTTTTTTGTCTTGTGCACCCTTGTATTATATTCCTCTTTTTTCCCTCTCACTTCAATTCAACATTAGGCACTTGCTTGAAAAGAATATCATGATGTTTAAGTTTGCTCCTCATCCTTCCATTCTCGAGTGTTTCGATGACCCTATCCTGACTGATTCCTATAATTATGCTGTTTCGTTTTGAACTTGTGCGAGCAGACTTTTGACTCAACGTTTGCAATTGCGTTGCTACACAGAACCATTGACGGTAAAGGGTACGAATCGCCTGAAGGGATGATTTAAAGGGATCCAATTTGAATAGCATCCCGCACTCCGTGGGGTTTGGTTTTTTTGTGAACAATTTTCGATAGGAAACTATTAAAACTATTGCCGATCGAACGAGCCGACAGCGATTAGGTATGAACGTATGAATGGATGGTAAAGGATTGGATTTTCTCGTGGCTTTTGTAGTTGCTGTAAGTTGTTTATGTTAAAAAGTAAAACTACTTTGTTTGTCGAAGGAAAAGTTCAGCTGTATGCGTTTCGCGTGATAATGATACACTATCATCGCCGTAGTCACTTGCCATTTTGTCGTACGGGGTAAAGTTTGGTAAACACAGGCCCTTTTTCTGTGAGGATTAACAAACGTGGACGGATGTGGTTTCGCTGTGCTTTTTTCAAAGGAATTGTTACTACATCTCTACGGTTGGGACGAAATTCGGGCCCGGGTCGGAAACAAAGCTACCTTGTCTCGCCGTTTCTTTACTCTTCCTCGGGATTTAGGAAGAACGTTCCTTCTCAGCTCGTTTTTCGTGTGCTCGACCGTGTGCCGCCTCTTGGATGGAGTATGTCAATAATCAAGCAGCAAACTAAAAATTCGCGTACTATTTGCCTTTATTTCTAACGATCTTTGTGACAAGATTTTGACATAAATAACGCGCAGAAGCAAAATCGAGATTAGGCGGATGGCGAACGGAACGGATCATCTGTGGCCGAATAATTTTACAACCAAGAACCTTGAAGAATTATCATGTCCACCTTGGACACAGATTTAATAAAGCCGAGAACCGAATGCGTTATATTTTGCGCTTGTAAATGTCAAATCGGTACTTTGTTTGGTTAATATCGACAGGGCAACCAGGGGGATGTATGCGGTTAGTGTCAGACTGCGGATATGAAGTAAAAGCTTGTTTTATAGAAATACAAATTGGTTCCCCGAAAAACCAATGTACATTAATTTTATCTTACAAGTGTTAGGCCATTTGTAGGGGGATTTTGTTTCCAAGATGCCTCATATTTTATCTCTCTCTATATGTATTGAATATGGAAGCAGTTTTGCTCCACTGGGCTTTAATTTCTCTCCACTCCGAAGCAGCAGCATCAGCAGCAGCGGCAAAGAGCAGGCAGCAGCATCACTAAGCACGATCGAAAACGCGGCTGAATTGCAATACGAACGAAAGAATGCTCCTCTAAACCCAACAAGGTACTACAAAAGTAAACAAATTCAGTTCCTCGCAGAACAAGGAAGAACGAAACAGGCGGGTAGCGCTTGAATGGCAAAAGACTCAAGTAAGTAAACCGGGTCAAAGGAAGTATGAACTAAAAGTTGCGGTAAAAACCATTTCCCTCTCACTGGCAGCGAAAGTAAGATACTTTACCGGACACCATGCGAAAGTTGGGTAAGAAAATGTGTTTGTGTTTTAGATGTCATTTAGAAAAAGCGATCAACAAACAACCGACACTACGAAGCTCAAGTTTTCGTAATTTTGTCACCTGTTAATAACGAACACCGAGGGATTGTATGAATTTAAACTAATTTGAATTGAAATTTATTTTAATATGATTCAAATTCACTTGCATGTGAATTGGCGAAGAAAACAAGTGTGTGCGAAGGGAATTAACTAATTAAACCTCTAGAAAATTGAGCGGCCAAGCACCAGTTATAACTTCCAGATGTAAAAAAAGACCAAGATACGAAAAAAGGATCATATTTTAATGTTTTTGCGATCAATGCGATGGCTCTATACACTGAGTAGAAAAAAGGATGTCGGTAGAAGAATGGAAGTACAATGGCAAGAATACAAACAGCGAGCAATTGAAGAGTGGTGGTTTTCGATAGAAGAATACACTTATAAGAGATTATAATATGCTTTCAATATTCCAGGTGAATGTAGATAAATCTATGTATATTTATGTAAAACTAACCATTTTCGTTACAACAAACTCCCTTTTACTTAACAAACAAAGCAGTTTTATTTGGTGTATCAATGAGTTTATATCAATGTTTTCCGGGATATATTTATGAATGTGTATAGGGTTGTGTGTATGGATGAAGGGATGCCCATGGTACGTTTAATAGTCGAGCAAATTCGCCGTAAAACGAGGGGTTTTTGGTTAGCAAAAGATGTTTCATTTATTACACTTTTAGTACATCTGTTTGATGACTGATAAGGTGAACGGCAAAATAATGTACGTGTGCATGCGAAAGAAAAATAAAAATAAGGAGAAGCTCAAATCAAGCCAAGTGCAATGGTTCCCGGTTGGAGAGGTGAGTTTTATTCAGCGAAAATAAATAAATATACCAAAATATTTGGCGTGTAGCAATGTTTCACAGAAGTGCTAAAGAAAATAAAAATATTAAGCTAAATTTTTTTTGAAAATTGGCATATAATTCTGCAAAATATTGAAGACTTCCAGCAACGCGGAATAACATAAAAATTTAGCAAAAAATTAGGGATACGCGTGGTAAAGTTTCCGACTACTAAGCAGCTTGAAAGAAAAGAAATTATAAAGATAAGGCGAACGAAGAGGATTCATAATGATGGTGGATGATGATCAGGCGGATGCTATCAAAAGCTCTATCACAAATCGTAAAGTACGGATGCAGTGTATTGCGCGGTTGGTTTGTTTTTTTTTTTTGTTTGGTGGTTTGTTTGCGAATGAAGGTTGACGAATGAATTTAAGAAATACACCAAAACACTAGGCTTCATCCATAATAATAATAAGTATACGGTTTCGGTGTGTTACATTTACGCTCACCCTCTATTATTCGCGTCTATGGTACGGTTTGGCATAGCAATAGCATTCGAAGGCTAAAACAACTAAACATAATTGCTCTCGATAATACGGGTGTGTTGGTGTGTTGCTGTGT
This sequence comes from Anopheles sinensis, assembly GCA_000441895.2. Classification (NCBI taxonomy): domain Eukaryota; kingdom Metazoa; phylum Arthropoda; class Insecta; order Diptera; family Culicidae; genus Anopheles; species Anopheles sinensis. Next base: position 457,133 of record KE525268.1, on the reverse strand, counting down.
AAAGGGGTAGGTTTTTATATTTGCTTTTGTTTAATGCAGGTTAAATGTTAGCGTTTATGTAAAGTAAGGCAATTTACTGCTCAATCAGTGTGAAGTAGTGTGTGGTAGCCTTAAAAACCGATTTTTTTAAATAACTTTTTGGATTCTGTTTTGTTTAGCTTCTATTTGGAGGGTTGTTTTTTTTAATATGCTGGCTATAAAATACACAGTTATCATGCAGGGATACGTAAGAGACAAGAAAAAATCCATTTGAATCAATTCCGGGGCCGGGAAAGCAGCATCGGCCATCGGCATATTAAGGGGTGACTCAAAATTGTGCAGTACATGGAATAATAACAACAATATTAGCGGTAATAAATATTGTAGTAGTAAGAGTAGTAGTAGTAGAAGTAGAAGAAGTAGTTAAAATAGGATCAATAAAGGATATTGTTGCGGCAGTAGTTATACTTGTAGTAATAGCATTTGTGTATGTACGTGTACAATTTACTAACAAATAACGGTATACCAAACAATCATCTCAGAGGCAAAAGTTTTGTGTGTTTGTGTATTTTTTGTTTGCATTGCAGCACATTTTTGATTTCTTTTAAATTATCCTTGCTCGCTAAACCTATACACATGTACGACTAAGAATAAACAACAAAACTCGCAAATCGGACAAAAGAAAACTCAAATCAATAACCAGCCATACTACTGAAGAATAAAACACAAATTACACAGTTTACGGTTCAAATATTCGTTGCTTGATTCATTTGCTTTTGTTTTGATGAATAATCCTATAGAGCGTTTTTATACAGACCCGGAATAAAATCAGAAAAACAGTGCTTTGAAGTGTGCGATCAGAGTATTCCGATAGGGCTATTTGCAAGCGTTGTTCACAGAGAAACAGTATGGAGGAAGCGCGTTAGGAGTGCTTGCTTTTCTGCTTTTAGACCGGTTTACGTTTCCCCTGGCAGGAAATAGTTTGTGGTTTTCTTCTTCTTGTTGTTGTTGCTGCAAAATTTTGTATGTTTTGTTTTCGAGTCTCTACAAATCAGCGCCATTTAGTCACATCGTTCACAAGCGGTTACGTTTTCCATTTTGTTTTTTTTTTTAATGTTTTAACGATAGCGATAAATATATGTATATATTTATATTGGTGATACAGTGACAGAGGAAAGGTATGCCCGTGCCATCAGTGTGTGCGAGCGCGGCGCGAGCGATTGGTGTGCGGACATCGCTACGATGGATGGCATTAGAAACGTTCGGGTTTGTTGCTTTTCTTTCTAGCTGTCGTTAAGCTGTCTAGATGTTCTTTTTTTTCGTTTGTTTGTTTGTTTGTTGGTTTGTCTTTCTAGGATAATTCCACCAGTGCACGAACGATAGTTTGTTTGGCTCGCAAACGCATTCGCTAACGTATCCGCGGCTTACAGTTATCGAGAGGATGGCGAGAGTACGTTTGCAGCAACCATTACAGATAAATTCAATCGCAAACTCTTACGCGTTAAGAAAACAAATCAACACACACGCTGCTGTGTACGAAATTACTGATATTACATTTAAAAAAACTGTACTCTATGGAGCTAGCAGCAATAGTAGCAGTAGTAAATGGTATCGTAGTAGTAGTAGTAGTAGCCGTAAAAGTAGTAGTAGCAATAGTAGTAGTAACGATATTTAGTGTAATACTATGTTTTAGCCGCAGCATTGTCGATTGTATGCGTGCCCGACAATTAAGGACCGTTTCTTGCAATGCCGTTGAAATTGAGTACATTTAAACATGGCAAGGATGGTAACAAATGTGGATTAACTGCAGCAGCGCAATTTCCCTAGGATACGATGTTACGCGGTGTACTGTCAGCAACGGAGACAAAGAAGGGGTACGCTCCATCGTCGTGCAAAAGATGCCTTAAGCTTTACCCAAAAATTAAATGGCAAGAGTGACAGACTCACACTCCGGAGTCGACTACAGGTTTTGAGAACTTGAAACCACGAGCTGTCGAAATGCCGTTGGATCTGGTACTATAAACCCTCCCGTATCCAGATCTCATCCATTCCCCACATTTCCCAGATGTGTTTTCCCGCAAGGACTGTATCACGTTGGACAGCCCAGCCGAACTCGTCCTCGACCCTGGCACAACCTTTTGATATATCTATTCCTACTACTTTGTAATCTACATAACACAGGGTTGATTAGATTAAAATTGTCTCGGTTCACGTTGGATACTACCCTTGATGGCGATACTCAAGTACGCTACAGTGTTAAGTTTTGAGGATGATTGAAATCGCTACATTAAAGATTATGAAAAAGTACATTTTCCGCTGGCTTACTCTTGGATTGTTACGTAAGGAAAATTAAACTAACGCTCTTCTAGAACGTGCTCCATTTAGACAAACAAGAAACGCAACTCATTCTACAATATATTCTGACCAAGAAAGGGCACAAAAAAGAAACATAATTTAACGCGCCTTCAGCAACCTCAAGCTCAATTCACTTACAGTTTAACTCAATTATTCTAAACACATTCCTGCTGTCAGCTTAAATCGAAACTAAGCTACATCTACGAAATACGATTAAGAAACAAATGCAACACAGAAACAAATACCAAAAAACAGAAAGGAACAGATTTGTATAACTTGACTGGTGTGTGTTTTACTATATTACGTTTTTAAAACGTTTCGTCAAAATCTGGGACGACTAACACCTCCCTGGTCAGCTTGTTTGCTACTAAACTAAGCTAAATGGTGTATGACAGGTTGATAGAAAAATTCATCATAAAACAGACACAACACACTACTTGTTTGCGGCCATCCGTTGTTCTAAGTAACGAATTAACGAAAAAGAGCCTGCCAAACGCTATTGTTATCCTACTTCAAAGAACTTTTTCTTAGCTTGCTAAATATGTTTTATTTTTTAAGGTTATGGTCTACTACTGAGTGGACTTTTGACTACGTTGCTCTACGTTGCGCGCTGGAGTTGCATAAAAATTCTATGGGCGATAATCGACGAACGAACTACAGACACACACACACACATTAGATCATTTTATAGAGCTTATTCGAACATGAAGAAGTAAGGGATGAATTTTTCGTTGTGACACTATTGTCACTACTGCACGAAGAGTTATTCGTTGCATTTCTTCCCTCCGCCTGAATCAGGACCCCGTTTTCCCCCTATTGTGTAATTATGTGACCCACGCAGAGATTGGTATTGGTTTTTTCGTAGTACATCGTCGATCCTTACCGCCCGTAGTGTAGCGGGTGGTTTGCAAACAAGAGAAAACAAACACCCTTAGGGCAAGAAGCTTGTGTGTGTGTGTTTCGCATGCGGCAAGCAAACGGAGTGGGTTTTTTCGAGGAGTGCAAGCTGGGTTTTGTTGTTTGGTGCATGGGTAGACATTCTGTTCGTCTTGCATATACATTGCAGCGTGGGAGGGTTTTGTGAAGCTATCACAGTTTCTTCATCATGATCTTAGGAGCTTGGTGATCCTCATTCCCGGGGATCCCAAAAGCCCATCCTACCTCTAGCACTTTTCTCTCTCTCGAGGGTTATCATTCTACTCCTCACTACCATATGCCCGGGACTAGTAACAAGCACTCAGCTACACAGCCGCCATAGCCGTTTGTGTGTGTGTTGAGTTGTTGTGTGGCAATTCCTCCATCGGTTCCATGGAAGGGCGCATGGATGATAGTGAAAGTAAAACTTCCCTCCGTCGCAGGCACTGATTAGTGTGTATGTGTTTTTGTTTTGTGGTAAAAATTTATTGTTTCCGTACGTCTATGCTGACTTTGTCCTCCCTTTCCCCATAAGTCTCCGGCTTTAGGACGCCGAGACCTTGTTCCCTCTACGAGGGTTTTGTTTTCTTTAACTTTACGTTGTTGTTTATGTTGTTAACTAAAGGAGCTTACGGTAAGGTGGCTAGGGTGTTGTCGCTAAGGGTCGCGAACCTGCCCCAAGGTAAGTGTCTATCGCATATGGCAATATGTTTAAGGAGCAAAGCACCGCTTGCTCCACGCGCTGTTGCTGCTTTTGGCCGGCATGTGTGTTGGGGTGCTTAGGAGGTTTTCATTTTCTTGTACGGGTTCAGGACGACGGTGCTGGCGGCGGCGGCCGCCGCCTGGGCAGCCGAAACCTGGGGCACGGGCGTTGGCATACCGGTCAGGCCCGAGGGCATACCGGCTTGCGCCATCTGGAAGGGGTAGCCACCGGCGGCGGCAGAGAAGGCCGCCGTCGGGTACATGAAGCCCTGGTTCATGAGCTGCTGCTGGGCGACGGCGGCGGCTGCGTACGGGTTGGTGCCGTAGGCGGCTGGCATTTGCGGCCGGAGGAGCTGCGGGTAGGCGCCGGCCTGTGGCATGATTGGTGGCGGCGGCCGGGTGGTAAGTGCGGGCGCAAGCAGTGCCTGCTGGGGAGTGGCAGCCGCAACGGCCACGGCTGGCGAGGTTAGACGAGCAGCCGCCTGTGGGTAGGCGGCTGCCGTGGCTGCGTTGGAGGCTGAGGCAGCGGCCGCAGCAGCAGCAGCGGCTGCGTACTGCTGGCCGGGCTGCGGCAGGAGGCCACCCTTATTTAGGGTGTAGCCGAGAGCCGTGAGCGGCTTGCCGGTTAGTGCCGACGAGCTACCGTGCAGCTTGAGGGCGTAGTTCTTCTGCGCGACCTCCTTGGCCATGCTGGCCGCGTCTGCATAGTGCGCTCCGGCTGCCGCAGCGCCTGGATACTGAGCTGAGGCGGCCGCCGCAGCCGCTGCATACGCTGCGTTATGGTTAGCCGCTGCCTGTGCAGCGGCGGCCTGATGGGCGGCTGCTGCATGGGCAGCCTGAAAATGTGCCTGCACCGACGCCTGATGGTTCATATGGTTGGCGACCGAGGTGGCGGCTGCCGAGAACTGCAGCAGCGGGCTCGTCACCGGCACCGTTATGGCCTGCGTGGACGAAGTGGCCAACGATTGTGCGAGCGAAGATCCGCTGCCGGATGACGTGGTGGTCGTGGTAGAACCACTCGAGAGGGCACCACTGCTCGGCGTCAGGAGATCGCCAGCGTGCGCGTCATCCTGCTCGGTACCACCCGACGTCGACTCCTTATGCTCACCACCCTCGGCCTGCCCGTTGACTAGGGAGCCCCCACCACCGTTGGTGCTCGCCAGATGAGTCATACTTCCGCCGAGCGAAGCCATCGACTGCAGCGACATCGACTTCGTCAGCGGAGCGTTCTTATTGCCCACCTTCGGGCTGTTGTTGTTGTTGGCGTGGTTTAGCATACTCGCCACACTGGTGTTGCTACCAGCCCACCCTCCCCCACCCCCGGCACCGACCGAGGTGACGATGGCGTTCGCCCCACCGACCCCGCTCGTGCTGTAGTACAGCCCACCGTGTAACATCGACGTGGAAGCGTAGCTGCTGGCGCTACTGGCTGCGGCTAAGGCGGCTGCGAACGCACCACCACTACTACTACTACTGCTGCCCAGGCTCGCCAGACTATTAGCGATAGGGGTTGCTGTGGATGTTGGTGGTATATAGGTAGCGGCTGTGACGCTAGTACTGGTACTAGGGTACTCACATGACACTGGCACGAACGGCTGCTGTAGTTGCATCAGCTGCTGGTAGGTGGCGCCCGGCTGGTAGACCGGAATTCCTGACTTTTCGCCGGCGGTTCGCTTGAACGGGACCATTCCCGGGAAAGCCTACGTCGCACGAACCAAACACCCGGAGAGAAGGAAATAACAAAACGGAATAGGAAAAGAGAATTAGTTCCAGCAAACGATTCGAGTTAAGGAGTTAAAATCCATCGATCAGGTAGTGGTAGTAATGGTAGAGAGAAGAAAACTAAAACGGATGGAAAACTCTAATATGACTATATACTAAACACATTAGCAGATTACAGTATTGTACAGGATCAAAACGAATTTTCCAAGGGTAATAGAAAGTTCCGGTGGATACACATAGAGAGAGAGAGAGAGATGGAGAGAGAGAGAGTT
>KE525268.1:429187-451168 GCA_000441895.2 Anopheles sinensis | reverse complement strand
GAGAGAGAGAGAGGTGTTGTTTTGTTTCAAATAGAATAGACAGAGATAGAAAAAAGAGTAATAGATAGGGATAGACAGAAAGAAGGTGAAAGTCATAGAAATATACTAGCAGAGAGATAAAGAGAGATAGAGAGATAGAAGGGAACGTTCGGGACGTGTGTGGTTTGGAGTTAGATTCTGTTTACATTTTTCTGTACAGGCGAAGAACGATACAAACGTTCTCTACGGGAAACAGGACACAGAGTTAGACTATCTTGTGCGAACGGTGTATGGAGAGAGGCGTTGGGTGAAGTGAAGCATTCAAACATTAGTAATCCTAGGTGATATTTCCGCTCCTCGGTTGGAAGCGGCAACGAATGTAACATGACGGCAAGGTTGTTTGGTGCTCGACGGGAATGTCAAGGCAGTGTGTGGCGAGTGTTTAGACGCGAAAGGGTAGAGTGTAGTGGTGGACAAAGTTGGATGAGCTGGACAAGAAACTCCGTGGCCTCCGCCGTTGGTCAATGGAGAGAGTTTAGCCATAAATAAAAGGACAACGTGGGAAGCTTGGGTATACCATTAAAATCTAGCCATAATACTGGAAAAAGACGTATTTTGGCTTCACATGAACAGCTCGGGGGAGAGAAAAATCCACAAAAAAAAACTTGAAATAATACAACATAACCATATGGAAATAATATTCGCAAAACCATTACACCATAACCAAAGCGCACTAACTACGGGCCGGAGGGGTGGAAAAACAAACTATTTCCGCCCCGTCGAGACGAGGCAGGAAACCCGAAAATGGAAGAGGAAGTAAAAGGAAAGAAATAATGCTGGAAAAAATCGAAAAAATCGGCTCGGTTACTTACAAAGTTTTCATAGTAAATAGATCCCATCGTTTTCATGTCCATCTGGTGGGGTGGTGGTGGTGGTGGTGGTGGTAGTTTTGTTTGTTTGTTTTGGTTTTTTTGTTGTTGCATACGTATTGTTTGTGGTGCAATCGTGCGGGTTTATATTGTGACGGTTGAGTAGAAAGGGAAGTAGTAGTGGGGTATGAGATTACAGAGAGGGCCGATGTTAAGGACAACAGAATGGCGCGATGTGTTGTTGGAGATTTCGTGTCGTTAAGGACATCGTTGATCGATGCGCGGTGAGGTGGTTTTTTCGTACACACACACGTTGACGGTAATGCGAGGGAGAAACGAAAAGGGTACAAGCACAACGAAAGTGGAGTAGTGTGTGATTGCATGTGCGATCATGGATCGGATGATGACACAATTTTTTTTTACATTCATGTGGGAAAGTGTAACAATGAAATGGGGGGAGAAAGAGAAAGAGAAAGAGAGAGAAAAGAGAGAGAGAGAAAAAAAAGCAAAGAGAAAAATGAAAACATTCATTAGTTATGAAAGGTACACACGATCGGCAACCATCGACATCGGGTTCAATGAAAAATAACACAAAACTTAAAATATCGATAATATAAATCAAATAATCTTAACGTCTACGATAAGTCATGGATGGAACTTAAAACTCAAAATGTACAGTGACCAACGGAAAAACGGAACTATGATAAAATAAAACACACGTTAGTTGGCAGTGGGTGGGGGGGCCGGGTTGTTTTAGTAATACTTCTCGTTCTCGGAACATTTTACGGTTACTGACAAGAGGGGTTTTGCTGACGGTTTGGTTGGTGGTAGTGGAAGAGGCCCAAAGTAGTTACCAAGAGGACGATTGTATTAGTGGTGGTAGTAATGGCAAGATGGTAGCTGGCAAGTTCCTCTCCGTGTTACGCTTCATTGCTGATCGATTGGCGGAAATACGGGATGAGCGGGGGGAGGTGTGAGAAAATATCTTGTCTCCCGTTCATCAGCTTTTTGTTTATCGATAAACGTTGGAATTAAGTGTTTCTTTTATTCTTTCACGACCCTTTGCTGTGGCGCGGCGGTGCTGCGGGTTTCCCATTTCCTATTCTAGCTAGATTAGTGTTAGTGGATGGCACTACAAACAGAGATCAGCTACAGCTGGCGATCAATTTTCCGGCAGAGGCGCAGGTGCTATCTGCTTCCATTGTTTCAGATTCCCAGGGTGGTTGGTGCCGTTTTTTCCTACGCCATTTGCAGGGAGTTCGTATAATAGTTTATGCATGAAAACACCTTTGAATGCTCATTCTGGTGCAAGAAATGTTACGCACGAGCATCAAATGGATGAAATCAAACTGGACGTAGTGTGTAGTAAAGGTTGATATTGTTTTACACATTTAAATATTTAATATTTCTTATCAAATATAAAAGTTGCTTTCTTCTTCGTTCAACAATAATTTGAAAAGAAATTTATTTAGCATGATAAAGATACAAACATTGAAATTGAAACGAAAAAACGTAGGAAACCATTTTGACAGATCGTCAAAATCGGAAGGAAGCAACGGATATTGAAAACACCATCAACAGAAGTGCTCGGTTTAAATGATATTCGTTCTTGACTAAACCTTTTAAGGTAAAACTTTTGCCATAACATAAAAACTAAACTTGCTGTCGACTTTCGAAAGCATAAACTAATAAGCAACGGAAAGAAAGATTAACCAGACCAAAGAAGGATACGAACAGTTCAGAGTGGTGTGTGGATTGTTTTGCGTTAGTGTCGGTTTTGGTAACGGAATCCCAAGGATTGTAAGTCAGTGAGGAATTTTAGTACAACGACGAAATAAGTAAAAAACTATGTGAGCAACTATTGCGGGTAGTAGTAACATGTAATAAATAAAAAAAAAAAACGGGAAGTAAAATCATTAATTAACGTTAACAACTCTCGCAACATGGTTTAACGAAAAACACATCAAACTTATACTTGGTTACGGTTTTAGGGACGCTTAGAAATTTTGAACCGGGAGCGGGGAAACAACGGAGGAGGGAAAGTTAAAAACAGGGTTCGGTTTATGGTTTACGTTTTAAAGGGAAGAAACAAGAGTGGAAGATATAACGACAAACTAGGAAAATAAAGATGGCAATACCATTTGTATCATGTCATTATCGGCCGCACGCTTTTTGCCAACCTCCAGAGGAGACTGGCCGCCAGATAGTGACAGCTGGCTCGTCGAAGTGACAGCCCCGGGCGGTGGCGGTGGTGGTTGGAGGGGGCCCATGGTAGCAGCGGCAGCGGCGGCGGCAGCGGCTACAGCGGCCGCAGCAGATACGGGTGCAGTCTAGTGATCATTTAGGTTAGAGAGCGTGGTGTAGAATTTCGATTCGCGTACGTATAGCGTTTTATTTTGAAGTTTTGGTGATGGTGGTGGTTTCGCGTATAGCAGAGTGTATGTACGTGTGTGTTGTTGCATGTTTTGTAGAGTACAACCGCGAAAAGTCACGTGGACAAGTTCGTAAGGTCCATTTGAATAGTCAGAGGTCAGAGAATGTACACAATTTGATTTCCGTTTCCAAGTCAAAGGGGAAGTTTGAGTGTATTTGCAGGTGTATGTGTGTGTATTTTTGTACGAGTGTCAAGTGGGTTTGTGTCCGCGTGTGGGTGTGGTAAAGAATAAAAAAGAAGAAGAAGCATAACAAGCAATGTTTTAATAAAATATGTCTCTATAATTTGGAAATTGTTTTTACACAAATCAAAATATACACAAATAGAAAAAAATACAAAATGGAACACAAATAAACAGGCGAAATAGAAATATAAACTAAAATAAAGGTATGTGTAGAAAGGAAATGAGGAAAGAAAGAAAGAAAGAAAGAGTTTCAACGAGTGGAAGTCGCACCGAACGAGAACAGAACGTATTGCACGAGAACAGAACTTCATTGAGAATGGTAGAAATCTAAGTTCACCTAAATCTGCTTTGTCAAAACACAAAAATTTGATTTGATCTTCTTACATTGCATGAAGAAGGAAGCAATTTTCTGATTTGTTCTCAAAGTAATTTCAATTTTGATATATTTTCGGTTTTCTGATAGTTTTAAAAAAGCTACAAAAGAAAGATTCTTACGGAAACTTCTCAATTTTGTGCTCTGCATTTACATTTATTACAACTCCAGCTGCATATGTATGATATATTTGATGTTTTGAATTCACATAATATGTGACTGTTATAATCACTTTTAATGATCTCATATAGTTTTTTTGCATCGATTAATATCACTGTTGACACTCTTGTATTGAAAAAGAGTGTCAGTTAGAAAATTTAACCGTTAACACTTTGACTGCCAATGACCCACATAGTGGGTTGCAAGGAATTCTGATTTGGCACGAAACTAATATTGTATTGTACTAATATGCAAGGAGTCTATTGAATTTGAAAAAAAATATCCGTTGGAATTTTTTGTCGATTTCTTACTTGTTAATTAACAAGTCTGAGCGTTTGTTTTAATTTTGTCAAAAATGATTGACCTAAAGCATGTACTTGGTAGTCAAAGTGTTCATTATAATCGGCTCATGGCATCATGTTGGGTAAATATTTTCTCTACAACTAAATCTATCGTATAACGCTCCGCAGTTTTATCTATGAAATGTGATGACACACTCTGATTTGCTGCTGCCAGTTAACTCTGGTAGGGGAGCTGTAGGAGTTATCAATGTTTTCATCGTATTCCGACTAAAGGATGTATCAAAGGATATAGCTGTGTAAACCAATATACGGATGATACGCAGTTTCATGCAAACCAAAACTAAATATATGAAACTGAAGTTACATTGACGAGGAGCGAGAAAGAGAGCAGACGCAGAGAGAGATAGATATGAGGGAATGGTAATGCCCATGGCAATGTATGCAAACATCGGATTGAGATTCAAATAAACTAGAGGCACAAATCGAGCGGTTCATAATAATAACATATCGCATTATTTACAAGGACCGAAAAAGAGATAGTGTTTGCTAGGAGGATTTAAAATGATCCAGCTTACAATAAACATCCACAGCGATTTGGCTAGATAAAAGAAATCGGTTTTGCGTATAGCATAGCGCATAGCTATGGCAGGGCTGCTATTTTTTGCGTAAAAAAAAATTAAAATCGCGCATAAATTTAATAGCTATTGGCGCTGCGACTTATGTTTTACGGATAAACAAACTGAAGATTTAAAATATCTGGTTGTTTTTTGGTGGGAATGAGTTTTCTCTAGAAACTTGGGTAAAAAAGTTCAACTAAATAAAAGGCCTCATCTGCTTTCTTTCTCTTGTGACGAACGTAGGGATAATTCTATGCTAGAGTGAAACTACGAACTTTTTCTACTCTAAAATGTGTTTCAACGTGAAACTGGTTTTTCTAGATTTTAATTTCTCGACGCTGATTGATCCTTCTAGATCGCCGTCCACTTCTAAAAGACCACTCGGAGGGGACGACTTGATTTACAAATTCTTTAATACAACTATGGTGTAAGGTTGTTTGCGTCACACAGTTCAATAAACATCTAAGCTACTACTGAAAGTGCGTGAAGTTTTGGTTTGTTTCGAAGAACGTCAACAACGGGATGATGGAAGATTGACTCAACGAGCTAATACTTAGTGTGGGTGTACATAGTTTAGTGATGAAGGTTGCAGTTTGTGTCACTCTGGAAAAGGGGGTACGAGGATTTTTAGTGAGGGAATAGCAGAAAGAGAAATAGAAAAGAGGTAGAAAGAGATAGAGAGATATGTATAAGAGTTGAAACGATAGTTTTACAGTTACGAGGGGGAAAGGGTAAAGTGAAGGATAGCGTATGAGGGTCGAGAAGAACATAGAAATGATGGACGAAAAAGATAGAAAAACAGTTTTTGAAGTGTGATGTAAATCATTGAGAGGATTTTAAAACTTTAAAATGAGTTGATAGGATTTTAGAGAAGAGCAGAGCTAACTGAAGTTAAAAAGAGAAACACACACGCAAGATTTAAAATATGAAGAAACAAACAACTTTGTGGTTAAATAAAAATGAAATAATAGTAATCAAACTTATGTCAATTAGAAGAACAAAAGAGATGAAATTAAACTTAAAGAAAAAAATGACCAAACGAGTGATGAGTGACGAAAGGAATGATGAAGAAAATAAACGTAACGAAAAGATGCAGAAAGATGAAGGAGAAGGAATGATGAGAGAAAAAAAAGGAAATGGAAAACTGAAACAACTTAAAACAGAAAAAATACATAACACGGAAAGAAGTATTTTCTTTTGTTTTTTTTTGGATTAAATAGCCATACCGCGGTTGCGCGTGACTGCGCTGCTTTTATTTGAGCCTGCAGGTGCAAAGGAGGATGGAAGTAGCGACAAGGTTCACGAGCGCATCTACCCTTCACGGCATCCATGCACACCGTGACGGAACCGTCTTCGTGTGTTGTAACGCTCTCCTGCGGATGAGCAAAACGGCATTCGGACTCAGCTCGCTTGCAGGCACCTCGCATGAATTCGCGACATACCTAAAGACATTATCGGCTAATTGATGTTTGTCTTCACAATTGTTGGTTTTTATTTTATTTTGTAATTAAAGTTTGGAGGTTTGATTGTTTGTTTTGTTGCTTTTGTTTGGAATATACATTATTATGGGGTTGTAGGGAGGTAGATTTGTAGTAGTTTTGGAGCAGTTTGCATATGTTTTTTTTGTTGTTTGGGGGGAGTTTGGAGTAATTTTAGTAGTACTTCAAATTTCACAAAACGTTCGCAAAATGGCAATACGAAAAAACAAAACGGGAAAACAAAACAACAGATCAAACCGAAAGTGTTGTAGTAGTGGTAGTAGTAGTAGTAGTAGTAGTAGCGTATTAATGATATTATTAAATCTGTATAATCGCTTGCTGTTCGCCGAACGCTGGTAAAATGCAGTAATAGCAGAACAAACAGAAAGAAAACAGCTTAAATGCAAACGCAATCAAAGGGCAGGTGAGAGCGGTAGCAGCAATAGTAGCAAATGAACGTCAATAGCAGCATCGAGAAAAAGTTCTTGACCAGCATTCCGTATAAATGTTGCTAGATTTTTGACATGTACGCACGCAACGCCTGTGCCAACCGATCGGGCAACCGTTGGGCGCGAGTCGGTTGGCACATCTTTTGTTGATCGCGTCTTTCAAGAACCATTCTTATTTGAGAAAATATAAAAGTACAAACAGATAAACAAACCGATAACTGTCGACAAAAAATATTTAAAAAGCTGAGCTGAGTTAAAACAATATTGCACATCGATCAGAAATTGCGAGGCAGCATAATCCTTAAGGTGTTCGTTGCTCCAAAGCGAAGAATTAAAAATGGTGGCGTCGAGCAATGGAATGACTCATAAGGGAAACGATAAAAACTCAAAGTACCAAAGTCAAGTAAGATGCTTTTGCGAACTGTGCCTTCAAAAATTGACAAAGTGTTTGAAAAAGAATAAATTGTATTTAAACCAAAAACTATGTTACTTTACAGGAGGAACAAAAATTTAAAACTTCTGCAAGTTGTATATGGCACTGCTCGGTTGGAGAGAAAATTATCACCACACCACTTCGACAATAAATAACGTTTCAAATTAAAACGAATACAAAAATGATCATTCGCAAGCAATTTATGCAGGTTTGGCAGCATGGAGAAAAGAAAACTGTTTACTGCTCTGTATAATTATTTCAGAATATCATTAATCATGTTTCAATCGTTTTCAAAATCGATTGTAATAAAAAAGATATACGCAGGATTTGTATTGATCTCGAGGAGTTCAAACCCAAAGACGATCGCAGATCGTGTGTCACATTTCCAAATGCGAAAGTGTGAGACGAAAAACGCCATGGCTGGCACGAGTGAGAAGGACGACGAAAGGGGTAGTTCTGAAATCGTGAACACGGAAGCGCGGGGAGGGAGTTTGTTTATTTTCTATTTTGTTTTCCTACAGTGCCTACGTGCAGCACCGATGGCGATACCTGTGTAGGTGCAGTTCTACTTCGAGTGCATAAAGTGCACACGTCAGGATCGCCGAACAGTTGCACTAGGCATTGCCGTTGTAGGATTCTGTGAGCTAATGAGCATGCGTGTGTGTGTGTGAATGTGTGTTTGTACGTGCGATTGGTTTGATACAAAACGCTATCAAATACATCCTGGAGATCACTTTCACCTATAAACACACACATACACACTCACACACATACACAGGGACTCACACAGGCTGTCGGGCGGGATCAAACATTTTAACGCACAAACCGAGGGGAGGGCTATTTGTGTGCCTGTAGAAGTCGGAAATGCCGGGAGCGTCACGGGGAGGGTGAAGGGGTGAACGCGGCAAGATGGAGAAAGTGTTGTAGAAAAGTGGTGATAGAATGATAGAGAGATAGAGATGGATAGATAGAGAGAAGGTAGAGAAAGAAAGAAGTCCTATGGGAGAAATTTCTGTGTGGGAAGAGGGCATGTATGGGTTGTGTGTTTTTTAAAACAACAGAACACGTTGTACCATCATTGTAAGTCGGTGTTGGGGAATGGGTTGGGTACATGGCTGTATGAAACAACAGCAGCAACTTTGTCAGAGCGCTTACAGCACTACGCTTGTGTCTAAGGATCTACGTCCTTCCGGTTCGCACAGTATAATCTGCTTTAAATGTAAACTATTTCTAGATCGGGGGATGGAGATCTACAAACATAAACATAAGTGGGAAAACAGCCGAACGGTTTTCCCCGGGAAGGGAGTGAATTGAAAAGGTAACTAATAAACATCCTCACAGTTCGAACTAAGAGAAGACAAAATGTAGATAAGAGATAGCCAAAGAGTGTTTCTAAAGCTAACAATAGTCTATTCTAATCGCTAAACGAAGAACGGGAGTGCACTCGCTAGTCGTACAATGTGGAAAGGTGGAAAACGAAAGGAAAAACGATTTTGCTTTGAACATGCCGATGAGGTTTGGCTCGGTTAATCATTTATCGTGGTCGATAGTTTTCATTCCAGTGACTAAACGTTTTTTAACGCTTACAAATGGCATGTTTTCGATTTCGCCGTCTCGATTTTTGTATGGAAAGCTAAGAACATACGCTTGATTTCAACTCTATTTCGATAGAAACGGATTTAAAGTCACATTCATTTAGTTACGGCAGAGCGAGACATCTCATCACAAGCGAGTTATACGAGTTGACACGCCAAACTGTTGCTTTCCGGTGACATTTTTGTTCATGAATAATTTTAAATTTCTTTCTCGTAGTTCGGCGTGTCATACAGCTGAAGCCTGATTTCCGAGGGAAAAAACTATAATTTTATCCAACATTTTCTGTCGAAGCCTTATGAAGCTAACCGCTTACGCTATTTGAAGAAGATTCACTATTCTAATATTAAGCTGATGCATGTTATCAACCGTTTAACGTCTATTCTAGTTTATTTCGATTATAAATTGATCAGCAAATATAGGGCGAAGGCACACAACGATATTTTTTAGCACGCTTCCCTTCCCTAGGGAACAATTTGGGAGCCAACCGATCTATCAAAGCTTCTTTTATCTCCCGCTTGAGCCCACTGAGCGGTGGGAAAGCTAATGAACGAACTTCAAACGCCTCTGACCTGCAGTGATTTATCGGCAATCAATCGTGAATCGGGGTAGGTTATTTATAATGCATTTATTGGTTCATTGGGTTTGCGACCGTTCGCGGGCTTCCGGTGAAGGTGGGATTTTCTAAAACCACTAACGGGACGGGCACAGTACCGTAGCTGCGGTCAACGTCATGATGTGCCTCACTTTATGTTGATTTATCGATGCGGGAGTCAATAATTAATTAGCCTGGCATAAGCAGTTTCTTTGCCGTTTAAAGCCACTGGAAAAAGCTGACCAAATGTCGGTCAGCTTAGTCGGACTGGAGTGCAAACCAAAATTAATGCTCTATTGTAGGTTTAAATTGAAATGGCAGCTAGAAGTGTAGATTTGAAAAACTATTTTTGAAAAAAATCATGATGGAGGCGCCTGGTGCTTCATGATTTTGCAAGTCGCTTTATATTGTCTACTGGCCAATAATGAATTATTAAGTTCCGCTGTATTCCTATTATGGCATTCGACTGAATGTAATGCTTTGTGCTGCCAAAATAATACCTATTGTTCTGCCAATTCGTTTTTTTTCACGTTACTTGCTTCAATGGAGACGCCCAGTAGTTTGTAAACATATTCAAGTTGAACAAAAGCACTTGTTCAAACGGATTAGGTAGCTTGTTTGCGCACTACAATAATTTCAAGTGACTATTTGCCGCAGGCTGTAAGCCTAGCAATTGTCTCTGCAGCCTTCCACAATCCCGTCAACCGTGTCCGACAGCAATCGTATGCCAAACAGTCGTCGGCCCGTGTACAAATGTGCAATCGACTGCAGGTCACATTAACCGTCGTTGCACATTTCACGGTTGACTCGGCAAACAAATGCACCGCGTCATTTAGCAGCACAACACGGCGAGCCCCCGAGGGAGAGAGAGAGAGAGAGAGATCGTGACAAGTGATGGTGCTCGCCTGCGCTCGACAGCGACAGCTCCTCTTCAGAGGCCGGGCTGCGATCCGTTTTTCACCCATCCCAGGCGAATTGACGCACCGACGTACGCTGGCCCACATTTGTCATGTTTACTTGCCGGCAAAATGAAAATCAGATTACGTTTCGATCTGTACTTTCGGTCCATTTCGCTAATGGGCAGTGTGTGTGTCAGCACGCCATCCCGACGATAGTATTGAAAAACATGAAAAAGAGTCTTATCGGGGCCAACAACAGCCACCTGATATGGTTCTAGACAAGGAAAGTGGATTAAATTGAAATTCGTTCATTAGACAATGGATCGCTCCAGAGAATTTGTCAGATTTGAAGTGTTCATTCGCATCTATATTTGCTTGATCAATCCTGTTACTATACATTATTTCTTACTAATAATAATAGGATACATTTTCGTAACATGTTCGCATTTGCCATCCAGCGTTATTATTATTTTTTATTTTGTTGATACGCATTTTTAAAATGTGTTTGAGAAGTAAAAGAAACATTTACAACCGTGCGCTGAAGCGTAGAGAAGAATGATGCAGCAAGACAAGACATTGAGGTTTTTAGATATAAAGAAATAAAAATAAACGACATCTTTCGATAAGTCGTGTCAATTATCAGATTAATGACGGATTGGGTCGTTTTCGTTGCTTTTCTTTAAACGTAAAATTATAAACAACAAAGAATATTATTCGAATTATTCAAACCAAACTCATTCCGGAATATTTGTTTTTTTTCAGTTTACATAAAACGAGCGACAAACGGCGGAATTTTGTAACGCGGAAAATGGACATCAGGAAGTATTAAAAAAGGAAAAACAAAAACATTTTGAAACTCAAACGGATAGAAGACTATTTACAGCAAAGTGGTTGAATGGTTCCGGGTAGTTCAATTGTTGCTAAGCGAACTGAAAGTTCGGTTAAGGTTTGTGATGCATCGCTAGTGAACAAACACAATATGTACACCGAATTCTTTAAGCTCGCTCAACGATTGCAATATTAAACACAGGATTGTCACTAACACGGTGAGTCACATTAACAAAACGATTCGATAGTAGAACAACCAAAACAATGGTACAATAATCACAGTTAAAACATTATTTTACAACCATAAGTACAAACTGATTCTAGGAGCTATTATTTTTACAAAACAAAATATATTAGGGACACTCAATCGTGGAGTGAATAACATTCAGCAAATTTAACGTCAGAAATCAACTGAAGGTTAACTTCAAAACCAAAGCAATCCGAAAACGGCAATTTATCATTGAAGGCCTTGAAATGAATTGAAATAATGAATTGCAATATTTTAAAGGATATTTTGCTTCTAGTGAGAGGTCTTCCAATAAATTGTACACATTGATCAAAACGAATGTGAGTTAACGAGAAGAATCAAATCAAAACAGTTGTAACATAATTTAGAGGGTGCAATAGAATACGGTTACAAGAGATAGATACAGAGAGAGAGAAGGAGTGGTAGATAGTATATGTATAAATATCTATTCGGCAGGACAGGATCGTTGGGGGGAGGGGAGGTTTTTTGGAATGCACTAGAATTCTTTCTAAGGCTAACCGGGACGATTGGAAAGGTGGGATGGACGGTTGGGCGCAAACTAACGAAGGTTAGTAGATTTTCACATCAAAAAAACACTATCCAGTGCGATATACGGCCAACGGGAAGCGAGGACGGTTGCAGGAATGGGGATGGAGTTTTCATTATCTTTCGGGAGCGGGACATTTGATGGGACAAATTTCGATGGGAGTGGGTTGGGTTTCGAGAGAGAGAGAGAGAGAAATAGACATGGACTGGGAGGGCAGATTTGTTTTTTCTTTATAACGTTAGAGCAGTGGAACACCGCGAACACTTACCTCGAGCCTGTCGGAGCGTGGAATTTTCTGTTGCGTCGAGACTACGGCCTGCTGCACCACCGGGCCCAGCTGGGAGACGCTGGACGGGTCCGAGACGGGACCGAGCAGGGTCGGCACCAGGTGGCCGGGTTGAAAGTATGGACTGTACGTGCTTGCTGGCATGCTAGCCAGGTAGGGATTGGTTGCCTGTGTCAGTTGTGGTGGAAGTTTCAGATTGGCGACCATGGACGGGCGGGTTCAATGTGGCAAGGATACGAGGGAAAATGGGGGAGGTGGGGAAGGTGAAAAAGAGAGAAAGAGAGAGAGAGAGAGAAACAAAGACAAATTAAAGCAATTTTAGTTTAGCGACACCCGCACACGGGGGGGTGGGGCAGGCACGTGGAGGAGGTTGCGGTGGGTGGGAAACAACTCCTTCCAGGGGGAGGGGGGGCGAAGAAGTGACAAAGAGTTTTTGAGAGGCGAGGAGTGAGAAAAAAATATAAATTCTCGGTCAAGTGACTGACCACGCAACGCAACATCAATGCAATGCAGCCATCAAGCTTGTGTTTATGCCTTGGTCGTGGAGCATTTGATGGAAGGAGAAAGGGGGAGGGAATTGAGGGAACGGGAAGGAGGGAGACCTTACACGTGTGTCCGTGAGCAGGAGCTCTACATTTGCGTACATTCAGGCAACACCGAGTGATTCACAGTTTTCCAGACCGACTGAGTTTTTTTTTCCTTTTTGCTAAAGTGTTGGTTTAAAATTTAATTTAGCTCATGCATCACAAAACACGCGTACAACGAAAGAATCACACACTCACATCGAAACTGTTTGTAACGACTAAAAGGGTTCTCCGTTTTCAAAGAAATTAGGATTACTTATGGAGGGAACTATTTTGTGCCGGATTGGATCACTCACACTCTATCTAGGCACGGAGAGAGAGAGAGAAAGTTTGTAATGGAAAATAAAAACTGTTTGCACTATTTCGTCATGAAAACGGAACAGCCTGATATTGATACTAGTGAAAACGACCGGAAGCACGCGTCTAGTATTAAATGATTTCTCGTATGATGGTATGACTCTAAAGGATGGCATGGAAATGACTATGACGGTAATGTTTGGAATGGTCGGAAATGCAGCAGAGGCACGCTCCCCAGCATATAAACACACCGCGCGCTTTCTAAAGGTATGATTAGCAACATAAACACACACGCACACACACACACACAAACACACGCTGGGAAAGATTTTCCCTTCGGAATCGCGAAGAGCAGCATCACAAGCAGCACCCAAGCAGCGGCATTGAAACAAGATCGAACACATCAGCTATCATTCGTATGGTAGTGTAAGGAGAAACGAAAGAAAAAAAATGGACTAGTAGTAAATATAAACTAAAACCAACACAACTTGACGCCGGTTGTTTCGGCATGGAAAAAAACGGATGAAAGCACGCATAACAGTTGCGTTGGCGAACGGTTTCGGTTTCCCAAGCAACTCGCCCAATTCGTCTATGATCGGTGGATAATAATCTTTATGGGCTTCCATCTAGAAAAGCATGCACTTGTTTACTCGTTGGCGACGACTTGCGTCTGGACTGAACAATAAAAGCACACAGGAAAAGTTGTTTAGACTATCCGATCACTCGCTAAGTATGTATACGGGGAGAGGGGTGGAGCGGGAAAAGTAAGATACACACGCAAATACGGCTACAGGTGATGATTACGCCAGGGTTTTGCCCCTCCGTTGGTTCCAGGCAAACCGTTGACGAAACCGATTAGGAGCGTAACGTTCGGTGGAAAACTACATTTTCTCCACCGGAAGAATGGCAACCACCTAGGATTTAATTGAATCAGAAAGCGGAAAGCACAGGCAAATGGGCTGAAAGAGATGATTTCTTATTTGTATTCCGGGGTCCATTTTATTTTGCGCCGTGATTTGGAATTTGCCTTCAACAACCATCTAGAAAATCGATATTAAGAGGTTTTCCCTTCGGGAAGGTGTATAACGGAAGTGTTTGTAGCACACAGCACAGGCAAAGGCACAAGTTAAACACCGAACTTAAAATCGGAACTAGTTAAATCAATTGAAACAAAGATTTAAATTAAATAAATCGTCAAATATTGTAAGGAAAGAATTTGTCTGTAGAAACTGGTAAATATCAAACCAGATAGAAATTTAAAGAAAACTGCACATTAACAAACTAGATATCTCAAATCTTTAATAAAATTTGAAGATAAAACATAACTAGTAGAAAAAAAACAGGAATTGTATAAAGTATTAAGTTATGGTGAAAAGAAATTTGTATAGGAAATGTTTAATCTGGTTTTGCAAAATTAAAAACCTTAAAAATAATAAGTCGTAATAACTAAACAATAAAAAAATGAATAGAACTGAAAAACCAATTCCAATGAGAGGAAAATGTTAAGCAATCATATTGTTGTGTGAAAAGAAGACAATTTGAACCGAAAGCTGCAAACACGGGCACGTCAAAACGGTACATTTTTGGTATATGTTCTAGGCTTCAATCATATTCTACTACACAACCGACTGTTACAAGGCGATAAAAAAAACAAAACGACAACACGTCTCCGCGGCAAGGCGAGTAGTATAAGTATAAGTAGTAGGCGGTAAATGTAGGAAAAGAAAACGGGTGTTGCGAAAAAGTGTTTGGCAAAACGGCAACATAGATATCTAGAGAGTATAGAAAACAGGCGAAAAAGGGATGCGCTTGGATGGTTGGTAAGAGGTCGAGGGGCGGCTCACAGAGCGGGATGGCAACAGTGTTGCTTTCTGTTGTGACCTTTTTGAGGCGGGTGTTACTTTTTTGCGCCTTTTTTTTTTAGTAGAAGTAGAAGTAGAAGTTTGGTAGTGGAGAAGAAACTGAGAGATCGGATGGTAATTACTTTGCAGTTGGTGGTAGTGCTGTTGTTATTGTTGTTGCTGCAGTGGTTACTGTTGTTATTGTTGCTGGGGGCGCTGTGGTTGCTGTGGCCGTTGACGGTGGCGGAGCTGTGGCTGTTGGTGGTGGTGTTGCCGCTGCTGCCATTGCTGACAGTGCCGTTACAGTGCGGCACACCGTTCGTCGGTGGCGCGTTGCCATTGTGGTGGGTGACGACGGCCGCGCTGGGACTGTGGCTCACGACGTACGTGGTGTACGGGGGCGGCGGGGCGGTGCCCCAGGCCAGCGTGAAGCCGAGGGCGGCGGCGGCGGCCGGCGGGACGGCGGTCGCAACCGTCGTCGCTACCGTGCCACCGTTCTAAGGACGCGATCGGATCATTGGCAGGTGACGGACACACGCGCACGTACGCGCAAATTAGTACACAAAACAAACACACGGATAGAGAGAAAGAGATAGAGAGAGCGTAAGATGGACGAAGAGTGAGTGAAAACAGTGAAAGAGTGAAGAATAGTTCGACTCCATTAGGGTTTGTTAATTTATTATTGTATCAGTTGACCAGAGGTTTAGTTGGCGTTTTATTTTTGTCTGAGAAACATAGAGACGCAATTCGTAGAGAGTCTGAAATTTCTAAACCTGTAAAAGTATTTCATGAGAGTGGATCTATGATTATAGGAAAATTGTTTCGAAAGAACTTTATCACAGGAAGGTGTAGGAATTGAACCGATAACTAAACCGAAATGAAATGAAACAAATATAAAACTAAGAAAAAGAAAACAAAACGGCAAGGAGGGCAGATGTTTAAGCACTCAACACAAATCCATCTCAAAGACCATGAAGTCCTTGCAAGCCCCTCTCTTTGTTCCGAGTAAAAAATAAAAACCATCTAAATGATCCTCGCAAGGGAAAAGTGAAATAATAAAGAGAGAAATAACTAAAACTCCTTGAGGCCCCACTCAAAGCATCGCAGCAGAAGGTTGTATGCGGTAGCAGCAGGTAGCGGTTGTCGTAGTAGTCATTAGCGCGCGCAAACCTCCAATTTTACATCGGCGAAATTCCCCCCCCGTTGCCTACTTAGCAAGCGTCGACTAGCCTAGAGGAGTTCCCGCAGCCCAAATTCAAGCCCTGCCCTTAGGCGATCCTGTGACAAGCGGCCGGCAAATCAGCACAGCAGAAGATGCAGGTAAGGGATCGAATGAAGGGGGTGTTGGAGTGAAGAAGCCCGTCGGCAGGACGGAAGGACTCTTACCGATCGGCTGGATTTCGCGGACTCCGTAGACTAACCGATGCCGTGACGCTGGGAGAAATAAATCGTTCGCTAACCTCTGATTAGGTGCTTCCCGGTGACGCACCAGTCTCCGGACCTGGACATACAGCGCTCAACTCTCTTTTTCTGTTCTCTGCGTTAAATCTCGTCCTACGCTACCGACGCCAAAAATCTCACCCACCTTTAAAATCATAATGGAAACATAATGAAACAAAACGGAAAAGGGAAATCACTCCGGCAAGAGGCGTAACCTAACTGCAATGCTAAAGTCCTGTGCAGAACAAAACAAGGGTTTGCAGCCAACACTCAACGAAGAGTTGCGCTTCAGTACTTTCCGTCTCTTTGCTACCGGAAGAGGAAGTTGGTTTTTGTTGTTTTCGAGAGACTTTTACAAACGCCACTACTAAACAAACGAGGTGGAATCTGTGAGTTTGTTTTTTCCTGAGCTCAACACTCATTCGCAACTCCTTCGACGACCTCTCATCGAAGTTAGTCCTGTTAGTGCTTAGTTTACCGTCGGTCTTAAGCATGAAGGACGCCGCCTCCGCTAATGGTCCTAATGGCGCTCGCGTCACTAATTGCAAAGGGGTTTTGCTAACGAACGTCGCCACACAACCCCAAAAGCCGGGACGTTGTTGAGCTCCTGAGCTATGGCGCTGCTCGCTCCGATCCCCTCGAGCTGAAGAGGAGCAGCGAATAATTAAAATCATGGGCTTTTGGTAACGGCCAACTGATGCGTGGAAAAGGAAAGCGTTCGGTTCGAATCGAAGAGCAGAAAGTTAGATTAGCGAGAGAGTCTTGTGTTAATCTTTAGGAAAACGATTTTTGAAAACAGAAAATCATGCTGCTTGTGAAGCTTTGTGTGGTTGTTTCCAGGTTTTGAGAATGAGTAATGTTTGATTGTGCACCAGAAAAATGGGCGAGTTGATGCTGCACACGATGCGACGATGGAAATCCGAGTGACAGTTCGTTAAAGTCACCTTAATCCTGACAGTTGAACAGGTCGGCGCATACACACTCATTCATGCAGTCGAACAAAAAACACATTCATGTGGTTAGTCATTCGACGAGCTTCTCACATTCTAACCACACTGAAGCGTTTCGCTTAACCTCAACGAAAACCGCACACCACACGAAACTTAGATGACAGTTGTGGCCGGGCAGGACGAGGACGCGTTAGAGGTATCCTCTTGTGCACGTTCGTCAAATGGTTACAATGCTGTTATTTTTTAAACACAAACGAACAGCACCATTCGGTGGTTGCTTCCTTTCGGTGAAAAGGAAAAGTTTGTTAGTTCAGTTCGTGCTTGGCTGCAATCTTATGCCTTTTGGACCGTTTGCTGCTGCTCTTCCACGGCACGCTTGCTTGTGAGTGTGCTTTGGTTTTTAGTATGTGGCACCGTGGCCACGCGATCAACCGAACGAAATCATAACGAGCGAGCGGGTGTGTGTGTGTTTGTATGTGTGTATGCATGTGGAAAGCGCGCGCAACATAAAGTGGTAATGAGGAAAACGAAACAACAAATAATGCCAATGTGAGATTTGGATGAGATCTTTCAGGTGTTTTCGGTGGATGGTGAGTTGATCAAGAGATGAACACCCTGGCTGCGGGGCGGGGTGTAGGGGGGATGATGATTTTTTTATGGGGTTTGTTTTTGCTAATACAAAATATTCCCAAAGGATCGGTGTCTTTGGAAAAGTTCAGTGGAAAACTGTTGAAAAATTCCCTTCACTAACAGAATGATGTACAGTTCGAAAACAGAAAAATGGAAAGAATCTACCGAGGAATTGTCATCGGCGTTGACACCGTTCTAGAAGTGGATAAAAAGAACTTGGTCGCCAACTATCGGCTTCGATTTGATTGAGCAGACACAGCTTCAAACGCATCGCGGTCTCTTTTATCTTGCGTTGAGGGGGAGCGGCACCACACGGCACTGGAGCTGGCGGGCTGGCGTGGGGAACTTACCACTGCTGGCACCTGGCCGGGGAGTACCGGCTGACCGGGCGAAATTCCCATCTGTTGCATCAGGGCGTTCTTCAAGGCGAGATGGTTTCTTCCGTTGATCAGCAGCTGATCCTTCAGGTGCTGGGGAGGATGAAAGTATTTACACGGTGGTTTCTCACGATTGCAACGACCCTGGGTAGAGGAAGAGAGAGAGGTAAAAACAACGTTAGTACGATTAGTAACGATATCAGTGCATCGTTTGTAGCTACGGTTGCATACATCGCGGCGTTTATAGTATTTTAAAGGAATAGTATACCATCCACACTTTTTATAGCACAGAGTTGCTTGGTCGAGTTATTGAAGACAAAAATATCAGTGACAGAAACATGTCGAAGCACATGTTCGAAACATATTGAGGAAACCAAGACTGGAGTTGGATTAATTCTGTCCGATTGTACCAAGTCATGCCATTTTCGTTGTACGCCCATTTCCCGGGTGAATGTCAAAAGAAGCC
Source organism: Anopheles sinensis (assembly GCA_000441895.2). Classification (NCBI taxonomy): domain Eukaryota; kingdom Metazoa; phylum Arthropoda; class Insecta; order Diptera; family Culicidae; genus Anopheles; species Anopheles sinensis. The sequence continues at coordinate 432,311 of KE525268.1, read as the reverse complement.
CAGCCTAGGGCATAGACGTAAGGCATGTCTTAACGTTTCAGACGATCCACAACACCTTCCCCCTGCCCTTTCAGGCCCACGTAAAACACCGGAAGCTGCTCTGGAGTGTTGTCAAAATAGACTCAGCAACACGCTACTCTAGCGATGTAGGCTTGAAAACATTGTTGTATCAAGCATGGAGGAAATTGCAAAGTGGTACGCCTCGGACCGAACGCGATCCGATGAAAGTGTTTAGAATGCGGGAAGAGGCCAGGGAGGGTTGTGGCACCGTGATGGTACACGATTCCGAAGCGAATGCAACCGTAGCAGTGTCGGTATGCAGTCGAAAACCCCAGGCTGATATGCACCGGCTCGTGCAGACACACTTCGACTTCGGTCCGGAAGTCAATTGGAAACCATCGAGATGCAGAACCGTAGAGGATACAGCCGGGCCGTTGTTGTTTTGCGGGCGCACCATCCATGTACAACCTGGCTGTACACAGCCAGTGCTCGTTCCGTTTAGAAGAAGCCGTACGACGAACATGAATGCCGGAGCAGGATGAGCAGCAGTTGAGGCCGCCGCCTCGAGCCAGCGTTTGTGGCAACTAATAAACGGTATTATATTGGTAGGAGATTTGTGCAATTAAATTTTCAACTTTAATTGAATGTAACGAAATTAATTGAAGCCCTCGGACGGAAGGCAATGTTGCCTGTCGTTGACCGGCGAACCAAAGGGGTTGCGGTCTCTGGTGGGTGGTACGGGTGATCCGAACGGGAAACATGTTTTGAGACAAAATTAAAGCCCCACCTCTGGGCCTTCCTCTCGGATGGCGTTGTCGGTCGTTCGGGACAGTCATCCGAGCGATGCACCTTTTGGTCGCAACAGCAAAACGTTTGCAAACTCTATTTCACAGACAACACTCGTCCAAACTGTTTGAGTTTTTGGAGCTACGCATGTTTTGAATGGATGCAATTATTTTAAGGGACAGTTAACAACATCCTGATACGATTTCCATTTGGTTCCATCACACCACACAGTGTTTTGGGAAAGAGACGTGTAATAATGGTAGGCTGATTTTATGGTAAGTAGAAATGCTTGATTTGTTTTTACAAGAAAAATCCGAAAAATGTAGAACGTCGGATTTCGAATTAAAAGTGATTCACTTACGAAAAGTTGATAAGGGATTTAAAATTAAAGGACGTAAAAAGATGAAACTTAATATAAGTGTTTGCCATATTTATCTTCTTTGTGGTCCTCTTTAAGTGTTTAAACATATTTTTGAGTCTTTCGCCAATTGTATATGCACACAAACAGTTCATCAACTGGTCATTTCGGGCGTTTCTTTTCAACTCATTTATGACACTCCATTCAAAAAGCGAATGCAAGTGAAAATTTGTTGTTTTTGCGGTTTTGTGTAAAATGTTTTCCAACAAATTTCCACTTTTACTGCACTCGTTCACTCCGGTAATGGGCCGAACGAAATTGTATGGCGTGCTTAAAAACCGGCCCTCGGAAACTCGAAACGAATGACTCGCTAAGAGGTTATGCGTGTTTGCGAGCGGGACCGATTTGCCGATGAGATGACATGCTTGCGAAAGTTTTATACCACTCAAATAAGCTTACTTTTACGATTATCCCTTTTCATCAACATGCGGGCTCCACTCTCCACTCCACTCCTTCGATTCGAAAGCGGCGGAGGGAATATTTGGTTCGAAAAACTGGCGGTTTAAATAATGAAATAAAACGCAGACAACTTCGGTACTTAAACTGTTACTCGTTTTGCTGGACTTTCGTCTGCGCCATCCTTGCAGGTTGTAAGGGAGGAAATAAAACATACACAAACGCACACAAAAACCAGTAGAATATTTTCACACCAGCCAGTTTGGAATTTTGATGGTGTAAAAATTGGCTCCGGAACAAGTTTTTCCGATCCAACATTTTCGGCATCGTAAAAGAAAAGAACACAATTACTCATTTTAGCGCCGTGCTGTTGGCACCGACGGAAGCTCTTAATTAAATTAAATTTACGATCTTTGTTGTCGCTAAAATCACATGAATATCCCCAACTCACACAAATACAGTCAAGTACTTTCACAGAAATGATTGCGGATGAGTGCGGCCAAAAAGTTTGCGTCGCGTTTTTTCGAGTGTCATCAACGGAAAAAAGGGAAAGTTGTCGATGGTTGGGGTGAAGAGAGAGTGGGCGCGTCAGGTATGCGGTCACAATTCACGTGAAAACGCACGCCACCGAGAGCTCTGGAGGAGTTTTATTTCCAAACCACATCCCCGCAAACGGTAAACACATCTTTCATCTCTTATTAAATTATTACTTTTCATCCTCGCGGTGTAGGTGGTGGTGGTGATGGTGGGTGGTTTGAGTTCCACTCAAAGGTGGAAACAAATTTTGTTCCCATCTTTCCCTCTCGTTCTCTCTTTTTGGCAAACAATTTTAATAACTTACTTTACCGGTCACACGCGAAATGAGCCGAAAAGTCGGAAACAACTCCACCCGACGTGGGGAAAATGATGCAGTTTCCCAGCTGCTCAAAGTGGAAAATGGAGGGAGGGGTGGGTGTAAAAAAACCAGCCTATTCTAAATCACTCTCGACGAGTCACTTCCACTTTCAGTCGGACGCCCTGGCGAAGGACGAACACACGTTGCACGTTGCGTCGAGCTAATGGAAAAGTAGAATAAAACGGAACATATACATCCCTCCGCCACGGAAAACGTGCCGCCCGAACCCTCCCGCCAGGGTCCGTAATGGTGATGGAAAATCCCAAAGTCCCCACCCGGGAGATGTACGTTTCCTCGCTCGCAACCTTGGTGCGAGCGTGATGGTGGTGGTGGAAAATGAAAACAATATTCATTATCATTATGATTACGATCAACATCAGTCTCCCGTTCATCACGAGCGACGAAACATTATTCTCGCTTCTTCGTCATCATCATCACCATCGCCGTCATTCGCATCGTCCAATGAGAAGCTGCCAGACTGTTCACCTCCTCCTCGGAATGGAATGTTCGGTGGAAAAATCTTCACACGAGCCACCATGCGCCTCCATCGGCATCGGCTTTTTGGAAGGGCGTGCGGTGATGGATTGCGGTATAATAATCATTTTCGGTGGAAGGGGGGGGGGGGGGGG
>KE525268.1:300434-425921 GCA_000441895.2 Anopheles sinensis | reverse complement strand
GGGGGGGGGGGGAAACGTAAGCAACGGCAGCATCGAACAAACAAGTACACCACACGCAAGGAGAAAACAAAAGCGAAACGACGGCAGGGTGGCACGCGGGAGTGGAAGATAATTTAATCAACGAGTTTGTTTTGCAACACGTCTCTGCTATCGAAGTTTATGATTCTTGAGGTTTTTTGCTAAGCTGCGGGGTGAGAGTTTTTGCGACCGCTTTAAAGCGAAGAAAGGCGGAATGCGTGCGGAAGTGATCGACTATAATTTACTCGCTTGCTGGCTGGAGGCGGGTTGAGAAGGGAAGGTTTCGGGAGGGAAGGAGGCAAGTTCTTTTTGAATAATAAAACGCAAGACAATGCCGAGGAGGGTGTGGCGTCGTCCGTGGAAAATTGTTTAGTTGAAGAGGTGGGACTGGAAAGACAATTAGGATGCTTCTAAGGTTGGTTATTACCGGGAGGGAGTTTACATCGTTATGTTCAACAATAAATAGTAATTATAAATGGATTTTATGATCCTCTATGAAGAAAAGAACACCTTCAGCATCTCAAAATATTACATTTTGATGCTAACTAATTTGATGTAGTCAAATAGAGAATACATAACAAATACTCGAAAGGAAAATGTTATTTAGAGAGACATTTCTAAACCTTTCTTATTTTAAACAATTTAATTAAAAACCAAACAGGTGTTTTAAAAAAGTTTCGTGAACATAACAAGGAAGAAGCTTCTGGTACAAAACCACGCGAGTATAAACCATTGCGTTGGCTCATATGAACATTCCGCTGCTAGCATCGCTCCGGAATCAACAGAATGCACCTCTTTGCTTAGTAACCCGAGCCGGGCAGCTCCTCCCAACCTTCACACACATGTGTGTGTGTGTGTGGTTTACATTTTTGTGTTTTGACGACCGCTTCCCTACACCTTCGTCCCACGAACCGGCAAATATTTGCACAACTCGGGTTCGGAGCGGATGGATGACACACCTACCACAACGCTCCCTTGGCTAGTATTTTGATCGCGAACCCAAGAGTTACCAGAAACGAGGAAGCGGGAGGTTTGGTGGCCGAACACCACGGAATAACAGGAAGTCAGTAAAGCGTCCCAGCAGGTCGAGGGACCAACACCGCGGGCCGGTTCGGTTCGGTTTATTAAGGTTTATAAATATTTGCCTCGAAAAACCAGCGACCGAAAAAGCGAACTCGAATGTGTTTTTCCGTGCGGCCACGAACCATATCCGTTCCCTACAGTGTCCGTCCCGTGTGGATCTCCCGACAGCTGGAAGCGCACTAATCCACCACCATAAGTCGGTTGTTTTTCTCCGGTCGGTGAAGAGGTGGTTTCATTTACCGGCGGAAAGATGGACTCGGTCCGCATTGAGTGTAATTCTTGCAGTCTGCGGAGAAGCTCTTTCACCCAGCAACTATTATTTGTTCATTGAAGGCCGCAAACGAGTCGGAGTAATGTATCCGGAGGACTGGCCAGAGTAGCTCGACCACTTGGTGGATCAGTTTTTGTATCCTTCTAGTTGAAACTACCTCCAGTTTAATGGGAATTTACGGTAGTGTGGAGCTTTTGTGTTGGCGTTTATTAAAATTCACCGACGTAGAGTTCGCCCCGGCCAGGTTGCCAATGCCACTGTTGCCCACTCTTCAGATAACGTATACTGATTAATTTTCGTATTGTTGCGCTGCGGTGTTGAATAGTTTGTTTTTGCTTCCAATATCCTAAGATCGTGGAAAGGCGTTTCAATAAACTACCGGGAGTTCAATCGCAAACAATGTACGGTGTTTAAAACAGTACAACACAACAACCAATTTGGCTTGCCTGGGAATCACCAACACCTGATGCCTTGGAGATCCGGTGTAAAGCCGTCCCATCGGCAACAAACTCTTAGGAAAGGTTCTTCCCTAGCTCTACGCAACGCTGCGCTATAGTAATTATCCAAGGACGGCACTCCATTTGCTGGGCGTTGAATTTCCCGCAAGCCTCCGGGGTTTAGAAATGGTTGCCATATGCAGTTAACAGCATCAACGGTTCGAATGGCATCGCTACGCCATCGGCGACATTGTCATGCGCGCGCGACGTTAATTGCTGGGCCGTATTTCCGACCACGAATGGGTAACCATTAAAGTGTCTTCGAGAACCATCGTCAATGGATTAGTGCGAAGGAGCTGGAGTTAGTGGTATCTTTAGTGCGTGCGTCTCGAGTATCGAGTGGCGATGGAGTTAAAGATGTCCCACACAAAGCCCCCCCCCCCCCACACACTAACGAAGTGCTCCCCCGGTGCGGCTCCACAATCCACGCAAGTAGAAAGAAACTACATCGAATGAGTGCTATCGGAGGGGCCCGGAATAGGACACTTGTCGCTCATAATCCAGATGATTCCTGGTTGGGATTCGATGGGCTCGAGTCGCCGCCGTCGAGGAGAAATCACGTCAAACGATATCTCGGCGGATGTATCTGCGGTGCCGGAGGTGTCGTTTCCGGAGTTCGGTCCGGCTCCAACATCGACATAGCCTCGAAATGGCTCTCTACTGGAAGGAGCTGCTGCCTAATCGCTGGTCGGAGCAGCGCAAGGAGCAAAAAAGGCTTACCCGGCCACAGCCGCTGTAGCCGCAACAAACGTTTGACGTGAGTCTTAAGTGGACACATTTATCGTGGATTATTGCACGTACGGCCCAGCTGGAAATGTCCGATTTTATCGACGTTTTACAGGATAGCTGGGTCCGTGCCGGTCCGAGGAGCTGGGTACGACGGAAATGGAACTGACAGACGATTCGATAAGCCGTCAAAGTGAAGTGCGGAAATTGGGTGCTATTAAGGCATACGGATATTTGGGAGGTCGTTTCTGTGGTTAGGTTAACAGATGTGTGCCGATAATTCCGTCGAATTGTTTCCTTAACTCCGACAATCGTTGGAGCGCAAGGAGAGCGACTTATTGTACAAACGAAATAAGTACTTTAGTGAAAAGTCCACCTTAAACGTCATTCTTGCTGTAAAACTGATAGATAGTTTCAAGTAGATTTCAAATCTCACATATCATGTCAAGTGAAATGCAGCTGCTAATAAATATTAATCGAAGTAAAAATGTGCGGCAAAAACCATTTCCCTCCCCCAACCCCACCGCTCGAACGTCCTTCTTCTCGTCTCGAAGGGAATTTGCTGACTGGAAATAGAATCCCCTCCGCACAGGGGAATACTTTTCGATCCGAAATGGAGTACGGATCTCAACGAGCCCCTTGGGATGCGCCATAAAGATGTCGATGGCAATGATGGCAAAAGCGTCGCTTCCTCCTCCCTTTTGCCTTCTCTTCATCCCCATAAAATCCTACGCTGAAGGGAGGAGTTAGTTTTAAGTGAGGCGAAAACTTTTGCTGCCCAAAAAGTGGTCGTGGGTGAATCATGCTGAACACCGGTGCCCAAGCCAACACTGTGTAGCCTGCGATTGATTTTTCCGTAAGAGAAGCAGCATCGAACGCGTGTTTGTGTGTGTTTGCTCCGTTTTTCCCCCCTCCGCCGTTGTCGACCATGCGTGAAATGTAATGAAGGTGAAATCGGTAATGGAAAACGAAGTGAATGCAATTTTTCGATCCTCTTTTGCAGCGTAAGAGTCGGCTGGCTAAGGAAAAGAAGCCGGGATGTGGGCTACAACAGTTCGTTCCCCCCTCGGTGAGGAAATGAGTGGGACGTAAAATTCACTAAATTATGCATTATCCTTTGTTTGTCCCGTCTCGCATTAAGGGTCGGATCTTGAGCAAGCATTGAGAAGGCAACGGATTGAGTGTTTTCACGCGGCTTAAGGAACCACTCCATCGGGACAACGACTCAGTCTCCGACTCTCGGAGAAGATGATAAGTAATGATTTGCCAATTTTTAAAACACCCCTTTTAACGCCGGCTTCCAATGGTGCTATTTAAATTAAATTCCCGAAATTCCTGAGGGTTAGGACGCACAAATCCGGAAGAAATTAAACAACGGGGCGAATAAATTCGGGAACTTTATGCCGCACGAACGGTACACGGCGTCTGGTTTTGGCAAGCCTTTGGCAATGTGAACAAAACGAAACGAAAAAAAAGGTTCCCAACAACTCCAACTCTGCGCTCTTTAATCCGCACCGCTGGGGAAACCCGAAAACGGTTCTTTCTCCTCGCAAAGGGCCCACGCTATCGCCTAGCGGCACCGCTGGGGTTAATGGAGGGTGGCCGGTCGAAAAATGTGCCACCATCAGCAGGAAACACAAACACAATTTAATAATGGCAGCAAAAAAAGTGAGGCATAATAACATAATCCGCACGCACTTGGTGTGTCTATTTTGTGTCTCGGGAGGCCGTTTTCGGTCGTTCCGCAAAACCCCTACACCAACAACCGGAAACGGCCAGGCAGCCCATTTTCTTCCGGTGACGGGGAGCCTACAGCCTACGGGCGACGTATCATTTTCCGCACAGGCGGCACGGCGGCTCGTAAAAATGAATCGTTCTTTCCGGTGTGGCAACGCAGGGGCATCTCAAGAAATAATCCTTAAACTTTACATCGGCAGAATACTAATTTCTTGCTTAGCACGCGCCATCCCGGTTTTGCCGGGGTTTTTCCAGGGGCTTCTCGCAATGTCGCAAACGAGAAAGGGAGCCACGAAAATCAAGCTACAAATGATTTACTCGAGCACCAAATGGCTACAACCGTTCGTGTGCCATTGAAAAGTGCTATCATTAGTTGTGATGGTGGGTACGTGCGAATGGCCAGCGACGTCCAGTGTGTCCCACCGGGGACCCGAAGCGTTATTCCCAGACCGGGTGGATGGATCCCGGTTGTCGTTAGTGTTGCATCATCATTTTAACGGCCGCCCGAGCTTGACGCCGTGTGAAAAGCTATCGTAAAGCGAAGGACGAGTCGGATAAAAGGAAACACATTCCGAACGGAAGGGTCTGGAACCCACTCTCGATGGCTGACTTGCTGGACATCTGTCGCGACAACGTCCTTCAAAATAATGCCCCTTTTTTCCCGGGGACCAGATTTATACCGGCAAAGCTTCGTCCGCTTTGGCTTTGGGAAAAGCGATCATCCCGTCGGGGGTTCCTTCAAACGAAAGGCTGCATGTGTATCTGTGTGCCTCGTTCGAGGTATCGTAAATTAGCCATTTCAGTTTGATTTTTCAATCACTGGCCGGAAATTCGTTCGGCAGGAAATTCGTCCATCAGGCTTGAGACAAATTGGGTTCCCCGCTTGATATTTGTGGGAAGGAACGATTTTCAGTTTTGGCACCAGGCGCCATCGATATAGAGGCGTTGAAGAACCGATGATGGTTGGCCAAACATCTCACCTGCAAATGAAAAGAGAAGAAAAGGAAACGGTTAGCCATGGGAAAAAAAGGATTGGTAGAATTTATGAAAGCGGATATTTTCGACCATCAACATTTTCACCTCAATCAACAACCTTTGGGAAGAGTGGAATAAAAGAGCCGCTCTTCTAAACCAGAAATACTTTTATAATAAAATAAACATATTTTCACCTGCAACGCAACCTAACGGACCTCGTTCGAAATACCTTCCTGCCTTTTAAATCTCAGCTTTGGGAACCCGTAGTAAACGCAATTTTACTGTACTTTTTCCCAACCGCGCCCGTTCCCGTTGGAAAACGCAACGCGGGGGAGGCATTTTATCGCCGGTTAGAATGTAATATTTCGGATAATCCAGTTCCGGCTTGCGGTTGCTGCGGTTGGGATGAATTGACGGTTTATTTATTTCATCTTCCCGGCAAACCGGTCGATGTTTCCACGCACGGTTGCGGGATCGGGTTAGGTGCATTTTCCTCCACCGCCCCACTCCGGAAGCCGGAAAGGAAGGGTGAATGATAGTTCCTATGGGAATGAGCACAGAGATCCATTTCAAGCGTCCGAAATAGGTTTATTTCGTACGGATGATTATTCTTTTTCCACAACGTTTTAGCGCTAGTCTAAACTTGTTCGGAAGAATTTCCCTCCGCAAGATGTGAAGATTCTTGCCGGGACCGTTGGTTCGGGTTTGGTTGCATTTGAAATAAATAGCACCAACCCTCGGATGCCGATAACGACGACGAAACAAACATGGGCTGGTGTTCCGGGGAGGAGGATGGTAACGTAAATATTCGTCGGTGGCCAGCAGAGCAATGTTTATCGTCCCGGGTTGGTTTGGGACGGACGGACGACGTTCCGGCACCGAATAATGATGCGTTTAGGTTGGTGCACAAAAAGGCATCAAAGTGCAAAAGTTTGCTGCCGGTTGGTCCATTTGCGGTTGGTTTGGCTCCTTTCCGAGGAGGAGCTGGAGGAGGTGGCAAACGGTGGGATTTTTGTTCGTTTGCAGACGATTTGTTTTCGGGTGCTTGCGATGCTCCGAGGAGGAAGGGCATTTGGAGGAGAATGTTTAGTGAAACCACAATCGTACGAAGCATCAAACTTTGGTACCGTGTTTCGTTTCGGGTGTGCTGAAATGATCGGTTTCGATGTTGTGTGTTTTCTTCCTATTTTTGGTGTGCTTTAAATAAGTTCACCCGATCATATGAAGCCATTTGAAACCTAGAAGATTGTAGCCAATATTGACTTAAAATGAATTTACTTTTCAACTATTTCTGCTAAAACAAGTGGACAAAATTTGAAATAAAATGTGTGAAGCGCCGTAATGTATGCAACGCGAACAACGCCGAAAACGTTAGTTATGTTTCAGTATAAACAACATTTTAAAATTCCCATTTTTAAATTGTTTGTGCCCCTTAATGGCTTTATGGAACAAGGAAGGACACAACCGAGGCATCATGGAATCTCGCCTGCCATTCGCCGTGTGTGAAAAATGGCAACGCATCTCATCATTACCGGCATCTTTAACGGCATCATCAATTTGTAGGTCTCACATGTGACACAGACAAAAAAGGGGCCTCTTCACCGAACGACTCTGAAACGGTTATGATCGTTGGATTACATCATCGCTACACAAATCCTAGGACTGGATCCGAAAAAGACCTCCAAGCGGAAAAGCCTCATCCGGGCTGAGGAAAATTCAATCCGAAGGGAAAAGGTTGGCCCCAGCGATGGATCGTCATCAACGAACCCTATCCAATTATGATCATAGCCCTTCATAGTTTGCGATAAATCTCGTTCGATTGGCAAACCGCCTCCATCCGGCTTTTCCCCTCGCACGAAGCCACTGAACGAAGGGCAATTTGTTGATCGAACTTTCGTACGGAAAAACGTTCGGCACTTTCACTGGCTTTAATCCCCGCCCCACACTGATAGTTTGTGCATTCCGATCGTAAAGGCAACGAGTTGATAAAGGGAGAGAACGTAAAAAAAATCCAGTTTTCCACTAAATTTGTCTAATTGATGAAATTTCCATAGGATATAAATCAAAATTTTCCAATTAAAATTTTCATTATGATTTATGGTTCGATGGGTGCCAGAACGGCGAGGGGCCCATAATAGACCTCGCGCGACGATCCTCCTGAAAGGGAGTGGGGAAATCGGTGCAGCCACGGTGAAATGAACCCTTTTATCTGGTTTCCGTTAGACGAGAGCCTTTGCTTGTCCGTTCGTTCGCGTGTCGTGGTCGTTGAAATCATCGTTTCTGCTCTTTTTCCTATGCGGCTTCCGCCGGGCTCTTTACAACGTACCAAAGCCAGCTTTAGGGATTTTACACCGTGAATTGACCGGCGCTTTCCACATGCTTGTGTAACACACAAGGTGGCTCCTCTTCGCTGAGTGGGGGGAACAAATGAGAAAATTTAATAATTTGTTCGAGCACTCGGGTTTTCACATAAAACCGTGCTAAAAAGTGTGGGATTCTGCCTTTACAGTACAATCTGTATTATGCAATGTGCGGGTAGTCTCTTTTGAAAGGATTATAAGCTCCCAGTGAGTGGTCCATTTGGGTGAGTTGTTAAAGGCTCACAGTTTAAGCTTACAACTTCATACGGAATTTGAAGGATCAGATCCATTATCAAAATTTTGAATTTTTATTAATTCATTATTTTTTTAAATACAGTTCCTTACAAAGACAAAATGCTTTTTGTGTAAAATAAAGCAAATTAAACTTAAATCATGAATAAGGAACAAGATAACCCAAAACTGAAGAAAAACTTACACTAAACGTCGGACATGTTTTTTTTATGGCTCTATGGTCACATGAACACCCCAACACCCCCCACCACCCCGAGCTAATGTTATTATTGTGGTTTATTTTCTTATTTGCGCACCCCATGTCGGTCCGCCCACCTTGGCAGCCACGTTGTCGACCGACCGAAACTGCGGGAAAACTTCCCGACCAATTTGCTGCCGAAAGTTATTTCATCCTCCCCTCATCTTTCCTCACCACGCACCCTTCGCTTGTGGTACCGCAAACGCAACACAACCCAAGTTCGGTAATAAAATGACCGTAATTTATGTTTGTTGCGTTTTTCGTCCGCCTTGGTGGTCCCGCCGTGTCGCTCTAGACACACATACACATGCACACATTGGATGCACTTTTCGGTGAGGGAGCTGAGATTTTGAGCTTGAGGTTTTCGGGGTGACTTTTCGGGTGAGCAGCTAGCACGTGCAAGCAGTTGGTGGAAAGCAGCGTAGCAGCAGACACTGTCGGGATGGAATTAATAGGATAAGTTCTTCCCTAAGCTTTGATTTTGGCCAGCGTCAACCCATCTCCGCCTTCTCGATGCGGTGTCACCAGTGGCTCTCATAAACAGGAACCATTGGCGGAAAACGGGTGCATGGCAGTCACATTATGGCGGGCATCAAGAAGCATCTCAAGCGTACACGGAGTGCAGACTTGTGGGTTTATTTAGTGAAATTCCAAACCGACGCGATGGAGGGCTGGGGGAAGGGAGGAAAGGGGGGGAGGTGAATTTTAGCCCGCAAAACTTTGGACACCCATGAAATTACATGATGTTTCTCAACTTCGTGTCCGCTCTCAGCTGGGAGTAGGTTGGATTCGTTGGTTTCTTTTCTGTTTTTTTTTTTTGTTCTGTTGGGGAAAACGAGCACCCATTGGTGTGGAGCATGTGCACGTGGACTCATCAGTAGCGTCATCATAGTGCGCTTGCATAATTGCATAGTTTTTGGCAACCACGACTTTGAGGGAAAACGGATTACAACTTCTACTCCATCTCGACCTCTTTGCTGGAGAGGGTTGGAGGGGGTTATAATTCGGTTGGTGTCGGTCTCATCCTCCCACCCAACAACCACCGTCGTTCTGACCACCCGGAAGACAGGATTTTCCTTGCGGAAAAGTTGCACCATGAATGTTTTATTGCAACGTTTTTAGACAGATTTGTTGCGGTGTTTTTTTTTCGTTTGTTTCGCTTGCAGAGCAGAAAAGAAAACCTTCAAAATTGCCCGTCGAAAAAGAAATATGCAAAGCGTTGAGGCAAAGTTTTTCAGTTCGTTCAATTCTTTTCGGTGCGAGGTGAAATATCTCACCGGAAGCGATCAAAACTGCGCGCACAGATTTCTAACCGCATTACAACTTTCGCGCAAGGTGTAACCATAAATCTTATCGATGCATGCATAAAACTGCGGTGCTTAAGGAATGGGAGCATTTTTACTGCCTCTGCTTGTGTGGATCAATTGCAGGAGAAAGTGCATTTCAAAAGCGAACGAAAGAAAAATCAACGAAACGAGTTTTTTTCCGTTTTACTGCATGTGAGGTGAAGTTTTTCCTTACTTTCCTTTCTGGGTAGAAAATGGTGCGGTATTGTTTTTCCGGTGGCATCATTCATTCTACTTGCACACACAAACACTTATAAAAGCATGAAAGGGTGCACAATGCAATGCACACCGTAGGGCTTGCATAGAAAATAAATTTAAAACTTTTCTTCACGCCTGTCGATTTTTCTCCACGCCTCAAGTTGCGCGCCGTTTTTCGCGCTCGGGATTCGGGTTGAAAGGGAAGAAGACCAACAAAAAAAAAACTATCTTCCTTTATGTTTACCCCAGCACGCACCACCACCTTCGACCGACCGGAAAGTTCAACCCTTTAACGGAGCAAAACGAAAAAGTTCAAAACGGCGTGAAGAATGCTTTTGTCTGAGTGCCGATAGTTTTAACGGAACCAAAAGTTTTCCCTCCTCCGTGGGGGTGGGGAAGTGGGGAGGGGGACTGTTTAAGGATCGGTTCCGGAAACGAAGAAGAATGAGATCCGCATCGTAGCTTGCAAAAGTGTGCGGCAAAAATTTGTAGGATTTGTAGGGAAGGTGAAGTTAAAAATAAAAGAAAACCCTCGCCTCGAAGAAAAATGCAAACTTATGCTCGCGTTCTCAACCGCTTCCGTAATCCGCGGAAGGATGCACCGCTCCTAGTTTTACTTATGCTGAACCGAACATGGCAGTGGCATTCCGAGTACCAAGCGTGGAAAAATTGCAGACCGCAAGAAAACGACCCACCGCACTTAAGGTGGAAAATTGGTAGGAAATAAGCGAAGCTCGCACCTTCGCCCTTTAAGTCCGATACCGATCCAGCACACTCTTCCCTTCCGCTTGTCCAAGGTTAGGGAAACTCCGGCCGGCTGTGCTTGGGGCAAGTTTTTAATCTAAAAACTGTTGCGATTTCGAAATACGAAAACTTCCCCATTTGGTTGAGCGCCGCCGGGCAACGGGGATATCGAATCCGTCCCTGTCGACGAGCCGAGCCAGCCATCGACGGGTTGTGGCCGCCGGTGATGGAAGTCTTTATTACTGTAGCGCTGCCCGGCAGCTGGCCGGCTGAAAGTTTGAAGTTTGCCAAAGAACAATTTATAGAAGTAATTGTAAAATTTATATCTTGTTCTTGTTGGCAGCCGTTTGCGCTTGGTTATGTTGACCAAGGGTTTTTCCTGGGACGGAAGTCGCCGTTCGTTTTCTAGTTTTGAACAGAAAAAGACTGGAAAGAATAAATCGTGAAGCTTTAACACCCTTTCGAGTAGTTTCTAAATAACTCCAATTAAACCTTTTTGTTTCATGAAACAAGATTTCTTTAAGTTTTAAAACTACCCTTTTTTCGATGGACAGTAAATACGTCCCAAGTAATGCACTCAAGTCAACATGTTTCTTTCCTATCGCACCATGGAAGCACGGTGGAAAACACATTATTTGAAATTACTTCTAATTATACGTATCACGATTTAATTTATGAGCATGAGCACGATATCCAGAGTAGAGAAAGAATCTTCCCTGCATGGAAGTAATTTATTGCGTTTTTCTGTGGCTCGCACGCAAGGGAAGAGTGTAACGTGTCTATCCGTGTTCGGTTTCACGTTCTCTATTGTAACGGGTTTCCTCTTTTAACACTTGCTCAACATTTCCGGCAACGATGGAAAATACTGAGCGCAATTAAATTTTCTCTGTAACATGCAACGGATAATAGTTTAAGAAAATGTTAGTTTATTTTATACCACCGTTCCGGTGCGAGCTGTTTAATTAAGGTACAAGGGTTTTAAAAGTGCACCTCTAACTAAAACGTAAGAAGTGAAAGTTCTTCCATACACTAACACAAAGCATGCTTTCTTCAAAACTCCCATTCCTGCCCGGTTGGTTGAAATGTTGTTCCAGCGAGCGAGCTTCTAGCTGCTGCAGCCGGAAAGATAAATGGGAAAACTTGTTTTGTTCATCGAGGATTGTTGTTGAACAGTCAAGTCATAAAGGAAACCAACTGGTTGGCGAGGAGGGAACGGGGTAGAAAAATAACATTATTCGGTTGAAATGTGCACTTCTGTGTAGAAGCATTTCATGCCACGAGATCCGCGCGTGTCCCGGTATTGCGCCCGCCAAATCCCCCTGCCCGTCCTCTCGCCCGAAACGTCAGGAGATCAGCGAGAGCGACGCATTTTCCCAGCCGGATTTGCGCTGATGGTAGCATTAAATAGTTCAACTTGAGCAACAGCTATAAAATCAAGTGCAACTTTCAACACATCGCAGGGGGAAAATAGTTGTGCCGCCCGACTTTGAGTGCCATCAAGCGCGTGTTTTGTTAGGGTTGTTAGTGAACTTGTGGTTATTCTTTTTCGATGGGAGTGGGATGAAGCCCGATGGAACCAGCTCGCCGCTGTTCGGTGAGGGATGCGTTGGTGGGTGGGTTTTTGTGTCCGGAATTATGCTGACGGTTGAGTTTACTTGAATTTACCAATGCGAGAGCGTTTTGCGCTGCCATTTCGGTAATGAACCAGGAGTAGATTATTAGGACAGTTTGTGGAATGTTAACTTTTCCTCTCAAAAACGTGCAAAAAGCTAGCTAAACCATCCGAGAATGGTACACTTCAATCACTTTACCGATGATGCATTAGAGCTACATTGTGATCGGACCGATTGCATACCAATTTACACGTTTTATCCACCGACTTTAGGACTAATCTACTTAAAATCATCTCATTCATCATGCACGACCGAAGACTCCTAAAAAAGAGCATTGTCCCTTTATGACACTTAACAGGTTGGGCTGCCCACCGACTCACCCACACGTGCCGGGATTTGGTTGGATGCCTGTGCAGGTGAGAGAGTGTTGCTGGAAAGTATTTTGATGGCTTTTAAATGACTTTCGAGATAACCCATAAAATAATCTTCCATCTTTAGTGCACCTGATGGTGGGTGTGAGAGGGGGAAGGAGACGTGTGGTATTAGCTACATTCTGCGTGCGAGGGTATGGAGGATTCCCGGTCTAACCCCTGTCTTATCGATAGTGTGCATCATTCCATTCTCTCGCCCATTAGGAGGCACCAACATTATTTTGGGGTGATGAAAGCGATTTCCCTGTTAGGGGTGAGGAGTTGGAGAAGCAACCAAGGAAGGAGGACGGCGTCCTGCACGTCCATATGGGTGAATTTTGAAAACATCCTCACGTACACACCCACCCGAGAGGGAGATGGGCTCGTGCGAGGAACGATTACTCGGGTCGCACATCTTTGCGGACCACTTGGCCATGGATGGAATGTTCTGGTCAGTCAAGTGCCTAGAAAACGTGTCCACCTCCCTCTTCGGTGCTTAACGGCAAGCGAAGCCGGAGACACACGGAGGCAGCTACAATTTAATTATATATTCATGAATTTTATGCGACAATGAACTTAACGAAACTACGCCGTAAGCCAGTGGTCAGCAGGTTTGTTCGGAGCGAACCGGATGGAGGGGAATGGAAACCCCGGGAGGAAAGGGGAGAGATTATGCTGCAACGTACGGTATGGTCCGTCGAATTTGAGGAGGGGTTTCGACTGGCCATCGTGTCCTCTGGACAATCCTCGAGAAGCTATTAGTATAGGGGAGTGTGTGTGCCTACAATCATCAATCCCCCGAAATTTGGTCCACGCCGGAAGGGACGTCCCCGTCACAGCTGGAGTGTTCCGATCCGTGGACCCGGTGTCCGTCCATTAACCGTCAATTGAGTCATCAGCACAAAGAAAGAGGCCGCTTTGGGCAAAGTTTTCCCACTATCGATTAAATCACTCCCGAAAGTTAGGAGCCTCAAATCGTGGAGATAAGAAGGCACTTTACATTTAAAGGCGTGCAAAGGAATAAATTTTCACCCCGATTTCAAATAATTTAAAATTAATGATAGATCGAGAGGTACATAAAACAATTCATTCAGTTTATAATGTGACGATTATTCCTCAAAACCAGCGAAATAGACAAATTATAAACAGAGTCAACGAATTTAAGGTACAACATTAGTTCTAAACAGCAAAAGCGTATTGCAATCGATAAACAGAAATAATAATCCTGCACATCTTATTCTTCATGTTTGCACAACATCCCTTAACACTTTTAATTAACGAGCGATACTGACATCCCCGATACACTTTCGGAGGGATTTGCTCCTCGCTGCCAAAAACTGTCAACCTTTTCTTGAAGACGGTTAGCGATCGAATAATCGACGGTTCTATCACACTTCCTTTTTTTATAAATTGAGCATGAAGGGTTCGAAACAAAAAAAGACTCCATAATCGCTTACCAGGACCCAACTGTCAATCATCGTTTAACCAATCGAACGTACCTGTAAGAAAGATAGAAGAGAAGATAAAAAAATAAATGATTAGCTTCAAGTGCAATTTTATGGGAAAAACTTGCGATGATCTTTAAGAAAAAGTGAAATTCTTTTGAGATAGACACAAACAACCTTTTTAAATGCCATAAAGAACCCGATAGGTAGATTACAGTATACGCACTTTCACCTCCTCACCCACTCGAGTAATTAAAAACCGCTCGTCGTCCTGGAAAGTTCGTTTTTTCTCCTTTGCATGCCTGTCTACTTCATTGAAAATAATAAAAATAAATGAGCTATAAATTAGACTAATTAAACGGGCGAAGCAGAACGGGCAATCAGACGCAGAGGTGGTGGCGTGCTTGGAGTGTTTTTCACCTGACGTTGACGGTTAGGTTATGGTCTTTAACATTCTTCGCTGCGTCCGCCGACGACGACGACGGGAGACACAACGCGGAACTAATGCGCTAGCGGAAACCGCTTATGGCATTAACGTTTGATAGGTCCAGTCTTTTATTCAGTGCGTTTTTACAGCCATTTTACATTTACTACCCTCGAGATGGACCGAGGGTAGTAATTAAAAGGACCTCAGTGACCGGCGGAGTGGATACCACCTGCGAGGCAATGGCACGGTGGAAGAGGAATTATCTTTTCCGCTTTGATGGACAAGGATTTGTTGGGTAAGTAAGAATTTTAAATTCATCTCACTGCAGGATCAATCCATGGAATACAATATTTTGCTCTTACTTGGCGGGCGGAAATGCTACTCAAATGGGCGTGAAATTAAAGCGTGCAACAATGATGCGGTACTACCTCCCGGAAAATGACTACTGGAGTTGACAATAACCAGAGGCATAAGAAAGCGAAAAGACAAATAACATAATTCAGGAAACGTATTCATTGGGGTAACTGAGTCCAAGCGCATGGTTCAACAATTTGACCTCAAACCGTTTAAGCGCCGGCAGGAGCTGGTAGGCGCCATTTTATTCCCCCCCCCCTCCCCTCTTTTCCTCCTGGAGCTTATCGCACCACCGTCGTTTGACATTTGTCTCTTCCGCAAAATCAACACTCCTTTTCTTATCGGTCGACTGTCATCGGGGTCTTGCAGGTTGGGACTTATGGATCCATGGCCAGCTCTGTTTGAGAGGCTTGGCTCGTTCGGCCTCGTCTGCAGAAGAACCCCGCCCCACCATACCCCTCCATCGCAGCGTTTTTTTTGTGTTTCCTGCCAATTGGCGCTCCGTCGTGATCCCCTGCGAGAAATTTATATTCACGACAATCGTCCACCAGGGATCCGTAACGGAGATCCTCCGGACGGCATTTCACCGCAAAATCCCCGAGAGCCAGACAAAAGGATACACTAATTTCATCGCTCCCTGCCGCCAAGCACCGAGATGCCTTTTTATCCTGTTATCCTGCCACCATCCGGCCGTCCCCTCCTCACGGCCTGTCCATCATCCGTTCTTTATGGTTTTGCTTCAGCTGGCCGCAATTTGGTCACAAATTGCTGACCCTTTTTTCCTGCCGTGCTTCTTTCACATGACCTGAACATCCTTCGACCCCCCGGTTTCGGTGGAAAATGAGGACCTCCGTTTATTTTTTTGTTTTTATCTCTTCATTAAAATATTTTTCTCACAATCAACCCAAATCCGGCCGAATTTGTCGACGCCGTCTCAGTGATGGTCGATTGCCTACCGTGCTGGGGAAAACTAGTCAGTGGGGAAGAAAAAAGGAAGTGGAAAACAAAAAAAAAAACACAAGGCAACCTTGTGTCCTTGTGCGGTAAAGACGTTCTTTTTATTGGACCCCGTCCGGTTTTTCCCAAATGGTTGGTTCTGGGGAAGAGGGAACTAATTCTTATCCGCTCGTAAGTCTCGGACAAAAAGTCGCCCGGGCCGCGGCGGCTCTGCAGGCAAACCGATGTTTCATGCTTGGCATGTCCAAACGGGTCCACGTTGAATCGATGCGCACTGAAGCAAACCGGAGGAAAACAACGGCCGACTTGAGGGAAGGAATAAAAGGAAAAAAAAACAACTTGCTAATAAAAATGAAAGGAGGGAAAATCCACGGATTATGTCGTCGGGTGGATGAGACCCTGGATGGATGAGGTTTTTCCCGGTGGCCCGTAGCCTGGCAGGGCCCATTCGCGTGGTTCCGTAACGATTATCTGGCCCAAGATTGCGATAGGTTTTCACTGCGTATGAGACAGATTTTTCCTTTTTCCCGCCCGATGAAAACTGCTTGTGTTTAGTTTTTCTTCTTTCACTTTCTCATGCCTTTTCTTTGACAAACATAAGACACCATTAAGACAGTTGCCGTTAGCCGTCCTAAAAAGAAAACCTGCGGGATGTCTTCGGGGAGGATTATAGTGAACTTTTTTTTCCACACCCCCCCCAATTTTTCCTTCACTTTCGGCGGCTTTTGATGTGGGATTGCAGCTCCATTCGTCATTGTTTTACCATTTTTAGCTGACCTTTTTTCCGCCTCAATAACCCCACGACAACCTAATTTGGCGTTTGTTTTCCGATGAATATCACAACGACATGTTGTGATGGGGAATGAATAAGAATTCAAATCGAAAAGATAGGCATGTTTTGATTCTGAAATGGGAAACGATTTAAAGACAAAAACATCTCGATGAGCGTTTGCAGGAAATTGCGAAAACCGCCTTATGCAGCTTCCAATCAAAGAGTTAGCTTGAAATGGAAAACTTTTGACTCTGATCATCATTTGATGCTGATGAGCTAGGAAGCGGTGGGATGAAATCTCAAATCGCTTCGCACAAACTTCCTGGTTGAAGGTGGAAAATTCGAAAACCACCACTGGATGGTGGAAAACGTGAATCATCATCATCATCATCACCGGGGTCGATTCAGAGTAAACAAGCGCGGTGTGAGATGAAAGATAGATCGAGATAGGAGCTTTAGATTCCCGGGACAAGTCGTTGTCTGCAAAGTTTTCCGCTATCGTATATCGATGAGTTTTTAAACTTTCCAGTTTGGAAGTGTCGTACCAACATCAGGTGCATAGAAACCTATTTTAGTCTTGTCCTGTATCGTTGTTTTTTATCATTTTTGCATTGAAAATATGTAAATGCTTTGTTGCTCTAAGAAGAGATTTCCATACAATTTGTTTTCAATCATAAATCAAACTTGTTTATCAGCGAAGTAACATCTTTCTGATTTTCAAATAAGGGGTTTCTAACTCTTATGTATAGAGTAAGTACTTGACTTCTTAAATTTTCGTAAGTACTTTCTTGAACATAACAAACTAACTTCGATGGCAGCTAAATCGGTTTGATTTGTTTTATTCGTGACAATGCAATGATCATTCGTTTCGTCTGGCAGCTGGACGGAAAATAACCGACGTACGGAATGATTTTCCTTTCACGTTGCGCACCGGCGTTGTTGGTGATTGAATTGCATCCAATTATGCGACGGCCCGTAATGTTGCAACCTCAGCACAAAGTGGGAAATGGAAGATGTCTTACCCGGTTTGGGTGACTCATCTCCCTTCTGACGCCACGTGATCATGTTCGGTCGGGGAGATTGCTTTGTTTTTCCCGGTGTTCATCAAATCAAATTCACCCGGGTGGTTGGAGGGGGGGTAGGGAAAAGGGCATAAACATTGATTTTCCCGGTTAGCTTTGCGTTGGGTATCGGACTCGATTCGTTTGTTCTAACGACGATTACTCAATGGGTGAAAGCAAGTGGAAAAGGCAAAAGAAATGATGATGAAAAAATGTGGCTAACGTGACGATGTGTATGTGGATCGAAATGGAAATTTCCCGCAATCCAATTCCCTTTTTGCTGACCCTTCGATCCGCTTCTCTTTGTGTGACCCTTGTCCTTCGCCCGAACCCGGAAGTGTGATAACGTCGGTCGGCTGGTGTCGATGGGTAATGATGCTGAAAAGATGAATCCTATCTCGTTTGATCCGGAGCATCGGGCTCACGACACAAACACACACACTCAAATATATACGGCTCAGTGTCGTGCGGGAAGCAAACCGCAGCAGAGTGAGCGAGAAAATTGCAATTCTATTTTCCACCGGTTAGTTATTACCCCGGGAGAGGGCGGGGTGGGGGTTGGCGAAGGGTAATGGGGTTTGGTCGGTTGATATCAAGGGGTTCCCATTGCTCGGGCACCAACAATGTTTGTGCAGCAATTAGGGGTGTGTGTAAGGGCCTCGGCCGACGTTGTCGTCATCAAGGAAAGCCATTCATTTACCCTAACGGTCATGTTATTGTTGGATCAACACCCAGGAGACCCGAAGCGAACATGAACTGGAAGGTACTCGTCGCCCGCCACCATCAGGACATGAGAACAGGAAGGCGGCACCGGGGTCCATGTCATCGAAGCCAAGAACATGCTCAAGAAAGTGCCGGCGCCTTTCGCCTTGGACGAAACTGGGATCCGGAGCGGAGTGTATTGCAGTCATAAACGCCCTACGTGTTCACCCTCGCTCTCTAGCGGCGAATGACGAAAAGGACGAAGGACGATTTGCAAGCAGAGCTGGGAGGGAGAGATTCCTCCGTCTGGAGTGGTCCTCTTCCAAGTGGATGTAGAAAAAGAAAAACGACAACAACTCCATCGAGAAACGAGTGATGCACTATCACGGTCGCACTATTTTCGTTCCAACTACAAACGCATTTATTTGCACAAATATAAATGAGCCTCTCTCTTTCTCCCATTCTCGGTTTTCCACAGGAAAAGAAGTTCACAGTCCACACAAACAACAACCCCAACCAAAAGGGAACCTCCCGTCGACGCCTTTCGTTTGCTTTGTGTTGCGAAAAATCGTATTTGTCTTTATTATTTTCTCGGAGGCGCCTTTCCCGGAGCTGGCGGAGATTTCAGCCCGAAGCAAGCAGTGGTTCGGCGAGTGTTGGCGAGCCGTGTGACATGGCAAAACGGATGATGCCCGCAGAAGGACACCGTCCTCCTATTTTCAACTCGTCGTTCTCCTTTGAGGCGTAGGGATGGATGACGCTGTTTGTCCACAACGAGATCCTGCAGCCAGTTGTTGGCGAAAGCGAGGAAGTTTGGACAGTGCGAAGGAAGGAAAATGGACGACGAAGGGTTTGCGGTGGCAACAAAGACAGGTTCAGTGCGACCATACTTCCGGCATCCAAATGCTGTGAAGCGAACGTTTCAACAGATTTAATATTCATCTCGGAAAATATACTCTTCACTCATCGCCCCGGGTCCGAGTTTCTCGGGCTCATTCACATATGCAATCAAATTTTACGCTCCAGCTAACGGGATCGTTTTTGTCCGGCAGGACCGCTGGTAAGGCTTAACTCATCAGTACGTCTTCAGGCGCCGGCGAGAGCGTCGTCCCTGACCCGTGGCTCCAGTAAGTGGCTGCAGCTCGTACTCGGCCATGCGGTTGAGGGACGTCCACTTTTCCCAGTGCAAATAGTAGCTTTCCCACTCTCCGGGTCTCCGGACAAGAGGGCAAGTGCAGGCAAATCCTGCTCTCGTCAGGTGACGACACACTCGGATGGAATGGTATGGCACTACTATCAAACTTGTCTGATTGGCAACAGAGTATAATCATTAAAGGATTAGATTATCATTTCGAAAACACATGGAGCAGGACATGGCATGGACACAGCCGGCATACCATTGCTGCTGGAATGTCTAGGAACTCAGCAGCACTTAGTACAGAGCCTTGGAACAGAGGTTTGGTCCACCCGGGGGTCAGTCGGGGAAAAGGGTTAGTTTTTAATCCATCCGTCGGGAAAGTTTGAGCATTGAGCCGGTAGCCGGTAGGTCGTGCTAGAACACACTTGTTTTCACAACCTTTCTACCTCCACGAGGTTCCCTTAGTGTCTATAGGACTTCAGGAAGCTGGACGCAGAGTTCTCCTACCATCGCCGGGGATGTAAGTAGGACACACCCGGACAGAAACTTAATTTGTTCGGCTTTATTGAAAAGTAGGTTAATGGAATTAGTTACAGGTAGAAATGAAGCATAATTGAGAGCCCGGCGAGTCTGTGTGCGGATATCGAGCGGTTCCTATTCCTTCCGAGCTAAGGTTGGCGAACGAGTATGGAGCTGTAACGAACCATAAAATGACACTCTACTGATTGACACGACCTGGTCTTCGAAAGCCATTCTGCGCTGTTCGTGTTCTTGGTAGCGTTCAGTTGCAATCCAATCAATTGAAAATTGGCCCGATCGATTTGATGTCCTATTGGCCGGCAATAAATCCTTCCAGTAAATTACGAAAAAAGCCACCTCCATTTGGCGCATTGGAAGATGATGTAAGTAGAGCACTCGGAAGAATATATCATGAACATTTGCATATGCCCACAAGGCGGAGTAATTAATTTCAACTTTTCTCCATCACCGTTAAAGTCTAAACCGGGCCCAGCTCTCTCCGGTGGGACTTGGAAAACTGGCGAATTGTGGAAAAAAGGACTAGGGGGAAGGAAAAAAGTAGTGGTGGGTTGCTCTAATTAGGAAAATTAATCAATACGAATGACAGGCGGCCACCGAAAGACAACCAGCTGAAACTATGCGGCGCCCATTAAGAGACGAGAGGGTTGGGTTGGGACGGGCCTGCTGGTTTATTTTGTTGCGCAAAATTCCGGTCCCCGGGTGGATCCCAGAATCCCACGAGTCCGGACTACCGGAGGCCCCAAACCGATTCGGAGGCTCGTCGCCCGTTGTCGGGGTGTCGGTGAAAGAATTACGAGTGATAAAATTTTAATTAAATTCCTCAAATTCACATCATGAACGGGTGACGGGGGTGGGGAGGAGAGGTGTACCTTTCTCTTACTTTCTCTCACGCCTTCATGGGCGTTAATACCATTGCGCCGTAATTTTCCTCGAGTGAGCTTGTTTTCGAGCTCGAGGCTTTGCTCTCGGAGGAGTTGTATAATTTTTCTTCATCCACTTTACTGGAACGTCCTCCTGGAAAGACTCCTGGATGGCTTTCGTTGGCGGAGTTGTCTCCTCCTAAGATGCGCCCAAGCTCCAACGCGAGGCCATTAGTTTCCCTTCGAGAAAGGGGTTTTGTGCCAGCGCACAACAATCTCCCTCGGCGTGTCAAACTTCCGCCAAAGTCATATGACCTTTCCGAAGCGCCTCATATCTCACGGGGGAGAAGCAACGGCTCCATACACCTTTTCTGCGGGTAATAAATGAAGAACGATGCCGAACGTCGTTGTCGGGTGATGCAACCCGTGTGTACCCGCGCGTGTTCATTTTCCCTCGCACCTTCACGCGAACCTGACGTCATTTATCAGGTGCTAGAATTTCATTAACCCTCATTTTCGAGCTCCTTCCGCCATCGTCGGGAGCTTACCGGCGTGTTTATCCTACCCAAAAAACTTTATCCCATCCGGGAGCCTAAAGTGCTTCATCGTGGGATTAGGCGGGGCGCACCTGAAGCACTTGCCGAAACGGTACCGGCTCGACATAATACCGGAGGTGAACCAAGGGCCAAGGTTGAGGTCGTGTGGACCACAATGTTACGCTTTTTTGTTTTGCCTCTGCAGAAACCCATGAATGAAGTTGGCTGTTACTCTAAATTCTATCGCAAAAAAGATGTTTCTGTCGAAACCATTATGAGGTGGTAAAAAAAGGAAACTTTTGTGGTATCCAAAACGGAAGTAAGGGATTTCTGTTACTACGTAGGGTAATGTGGCGCAACATGCCCCCCTTAAGCAAAAAACATTAATTTCATCTACTTTATTCATTAAAAACATTCTTTAACATCATAGTTGGATTCCCAAAAATCTTTTTAACAAAAATATGGAAAACCTCATAATACTTATTAATTTTTAGTTAAATAAGGTTTTCGAAGCCCCTTTTTGTTTTTATTCCGTTGAGAATTGTGGGGCGAAATGGCCCGAACAGTGGGGCAGAATGCACCGGGACGTAAACATGGGGCAAGACGACCCAAAAATTCATGGCACATTGGTTTGAATTTTGTGGTGTATTTCGTTGCTGATTGCCGAACAGTTTCTGTATATTTTTATCGACTTGTTTATGGCATTCGTTATAAACCGCCTTGACATAACCTTTATATTTACGTCAACCTTGTAGGTAGTACTTCTAACAGAGTTAAAGTTTGACTTTTTGTAATCCTGTAGTTCTATGACATATTATGTGAAACCACAGTTGAACATTAAAAAAAAGTTTTCCAAGTTTCACATCAAGACCTAATCAATCATTGTTTATATTTTGAATGCTAGGGCGTGTTACTCCAATCAGGGGACCGTTAGTGTTTAATATTTCATTTACAATATTGTCATTAAAACAGTTTCTTTATAAGAATGCCTGGTTGATTGGAAAATGTATTATCAAATCTTGCAACGATTTAAAATTATTACATTATTTAGGGTCGATTCGTTTATCTATTTTATACGTTAATCAACACATTTCAGTGTTATAATTATTTTTAAATGGTTTAATTCAGCTTAAAAGATGCCGGTACGTCTCACCCCTCCGGGGCATCTTGACCCACTTTGACCTACGAGGAGTTCTAACTTCATTCACGACATTCTACTTCATGTAAAGTGAAAGTAGTTTGTTTCGGTTTATTTTGTGTAAGATTTTTCCTCTCTTTCACGCATAATTGATGAAGTTGTTTGAAATGTATTTGCATATTAACTTGCCAACCCTATCTTTATTCCTAATTGCTGTTTCTGAAGGTTTTAAAAAATTATACTACTAAGTAAAGAGTTCGCATTGCTCCAAACGGCACATTACATGGAAATCAAAAGCTCGTCGGCTGCAGGACATCCAAAGTTTTAATTACACCTCTATTAAAGTCTCGATCTCGTATCGGTTCGCCCAAATCTGACTCCTTTACATCCCTTTATCGCCGGTCGTAGCGCGCAAAAACGGCCTGTTTTATTCAGCAATAATACACCGACCCTCGTGCAAAAACACATCCACCGCCAGCATAAATCGTAACACGATACCGGTGCGCTTTTATGTGCACAGGGTTGAGCACCAAACAGAAGAAAAAACCAAAGGGAAGTAAGAGTCGTCTCGTGCCCGTCGCCACGAACCGGACGCCATGGTGACACATTTCTCTAATGTTCATCATTCCGGCGAAGGGCGTCGCTTCATTATTCCGACCATAAAACGCAACAACGCAGCCATTCCGAGCCCCCGGGAAGCGGATCGAGTGGCTTTTGATGGCCGTTGCGTGTCGTTTTGGACGGTGGAAATCCCCTCGCTCACGCTGGGTGGTGGTTTTTGTGTGCCGTGCCTCCCGTGGGGACGCAAGTTCAGGACACACTCGTCGACAGTGGACCGATTTTCCGTATGCAGATGTAATTAGAAACTATAAACATTTAATTATGCCATTCGATGGCATCGTTAGGCTCGGGCGTCAGATGGTCAGGTAAATGGGGCCTTGGTTTTTCCTCCTGTTTTTTTTTCTTTTTTGCGTGATCAACTTTCCGCGAATGGAACAAAACACCCCAGGCCTTCGGAGAGGGCGGGTTGGGTTTTTCCAAGCGACAGTTGTTAGGGGAGGCCATATCTACCTCAATTTACCTTTCGTCCGAACGCACACAAACGCAAGGAGAGCCGGGAAACCGATTTGGAAAAATCAAGCTAGTTTTCCCAAGCAAAGAAAAGGTAGCGAAAAATGAAAATGTCAGTCGCAAAAAATTCGAACCAACACGGTTTCGTTTTCAACCATCCCAAAAGCACACAGTTGTGGGCCAATATCAATCGTAAATAACGGAAAGCGTGAGTGAAATATGTTTTCTGCAGGTTTTGCTTGTGCTCACCGTTGTTGTTGTATCCTTTATTGTATCCTCTGAAGGGCTTCCTTCCCAATAAAGAAACACGCCGTGACTCGGGTTGGCTTTATAGGCTCGAATGGCGGCGTTTGGGAATGGATACCGATACCGAGGCAAAGTGTGCGTGTGTGTGTTATGGCATGCAGCAGAATGGAATACGATACTTCAGCGGAACACAAAGGATTCCCCCCTGCCTCCTCCCCACCTGTACATCTAAAGAAGCGATCTTTTCTGGCCTCGGAAAAGGAAGGAGCACCGAAGGAACTTAAAGGAAGCCACAACAATCGCACGAAACATAAATATCAGCTGCTTGAAGTTGCTGTTATATGTCCGTGTGTATGTGTGTGTTTGTGTGTGAGCCTTTTCCCCAAAAACGGCCGGCATAAACGTATGCGACACACGGGAAAATGTTTC
This sequence comes from Anopheles sinensis, assembly GCA_000441895.2. NCBI lineage: Eukaryota > Metazoa > Arthropoda > Insecta > Diptera > Culicidae > Anopheles > Anopheles sinensis. Next base: position 401,777 of record KE525268.1, on the reverse strand, counting down.
CTCGAAGAACCGTTTTCCGTTTCGACTACGCACTTTCTTGGATTTAGTAGGGCACGTTGGTGGTGTGTCCTCCGGTTCGTCGGCGCACTATCTCACCGCCACGTGCAAACCACGGCGCTCGTTAGTCATCAGGTGGTTGCGGAGGAAACGCAACAGAAGAAATGAAAAGCGACCGACGACCTTCCCGGCAGCGAAGGGAAAACATATTAAATACAATTTATTGAATACCGGGGATTTCGTTTTGGGTGGCGGTGTCGAAATGGGGTGGAGGGGACGAACCTTTTTTTCCTTGGGAGGGTTGGTTCGGAAAAATAAACTGCCGCTCATTCACATACGCACCCGTACCGCTAGCAGGGAAACCCCAAGAAAGCCGAGCGCACGTGAGACAAAGAAAGAAAAACAGATAGCGAGAAGCTCGTCCTTGCTATCTCAACGGCAATAAGTAATAGGATTATGTTACACATTTTTATCTGCTTACGTGTGGGGGAAGGAGGCTACACTGTCGTGGCTTTCTATTTGTGTGTGAGTGGAAAAGCCCTCACCCACCCCCTTGGGCAAGTGGAAACAGATATTTCTTCGAGCTATTCTAGTTTTATTTCTCCGAATCGGAGAATCCTCGGCCCTCTCCCCCCGAGCGGGGGTTTGTTTTCACTTCCATTCTAACGTCGAAGACCGCACACCGCAATCCCACACACAATTTTCCGTCATTTTTCCATCCGAACTTCCGGAGATCATTTGAAGCAGGCGGCGTAGGTTTTTGCGTTGATGTTTTTATCCGCTTTCCTTTGCCACGGGTATGTTGAAACCACTCGGGAAAATGGGGCCATCCTGGTTCCGGGTGGTGGGCTTTTCTGTGACAACGACCCGAGGGAGGCGGAGGAAGTGAAACGCGAAAGTGATCCAAAGTGAATTATTGTTATCTTAGGCACGCGAAATCAAACCGGAAATCGTGCCCGATGAATCCGCGGAAAACTGGCAAACCAAACATCGCAACGATGGAATGTGTGTGTGTGTGTGGTTGGGAAATTGGCAGGATAAACCGATCGTCATCCGTGCGCTCATCCTTATAGAGTAGTTTTCTTTTTCGTTTGGCGGAATATTGGAAAACCTATCCGATGGATCAGAGATCGATGACACCGGTGTGGTATGGAAAGATCATTTCGTTATCCTACGGTGGAAGGAAAATGGGGCCCTTTAACGAGTCCTGGGAGTGCCACTAACTTGACATCAAGAGTCGTCGAAATCTTTGATGCATGGAAAGCCATTTACAAACCACCGCAGGAAGCCTTCTTTCTGACGCATTACGGCTGCTCCTTTCCACCTTTTTTCCGGAACTTGGAATGCGATCAGGACTTTCTTTGTTCCGTACGCTGCGCCACAGTGGGCCATTTCACTCCCCACGTGGAAAAGCTTCTAATCCCAACGGACCGTGAGGGTAATGAGCCAAAGGAGAAGAGGAGGTTTTAGGCGCGGAAGCAGCAGCCGGTTTGATAACAATTAATTTGCATAAGTAATGTATTTCCACCTTGGCAGCACGCTAAAAGGGGAGGCGCTACGCCCCAGCTGCGCGTGGCTGTTTTTTTTCCGTCTTTTCCTCCCACCCTCGTCGATGCGTCGACGTGTAATTAGATTCTTCTGTTTTTGTGCCATTTTTCTTCATTTGCCTTTGCGTCCTTGGGTGGTGGAAATTGGCTACGTTTTGGTGAGGGGTGGTGCGTGCTGGGAGGGAGGGAAATTACTTTACATTTACATCCTCCCTTGCTCCTCCCCCATTCCAAGCACCAAACAACCAGTGCCTTGTCGAATAATGATCAAATCATGCTCCGAAAACATCAGGAAAAACTTTCCAAGGTGAACTTAGAGCCACGACAAACAAAGAAACGAACAATACGAGCAAACTCGACCGGGGAACAATTCATTAAACCGTCGATGGCTAATCACCTTCGATCATACGCCCGGTGGAAATCTTGTTTAGCCCAAACAAAACCCGAAACACGGGCCCCCGAGGGGAGAAAAACACTCAAGTAAAACTGTCAAATTCACGGCACGAAACAAATTATGGTGCGTTTCCGGGCGGAATGAAAATGCTTCTCCTCGATTTTCCACCGGCCTCGACGCCACTGCTCCCCGACCGAACTGCGAAAGCTAATTTTGATTAATGATTCCTTTCCGAGGTGGCGAAAGTGGATGCGAAACAAAACTAATCGAAAATGCAAATCGATTGTCAATGGCCGTCTTCCGGAAAAAAGGGAAAAAAGGAAAAAAGACTGCCAGAGAAGAAGAAAAAGGCGCCGGCAGCATATTGATAATTTGACAAACGGCTTAGCACGTACTTTTCGGTACAACTACCTCCGACGGTGTCATTTTAATTTGTGTGTGTGTGTGTGTGTGTTGTTCTATCTGGACCTTGGTCAGACGAACGCTTTCATTGAAGGAAAAAATCCTCCACTGCACAAGGGCTGGAGGATAGTTTTTCCGGAACGTTTTTTTTCCAATGCCTTTGCTTTAGACGAAGGAAACCAACCCGGATCGGATATGTTTGCCATGAATTTAAATTAACTTCCGTGCTCCTCGGTCCGCCATTCCGAGCGGCGAAGTCGTTCGACTCCACAAAGGACTCGACGGAACGACACAAAAGGACAATGCGGAAAAGGGATTGCACTTTTTTCACCTCTCCGCCGTATGGAGGAGTTGTCTTTCGCCAAAACGGCAGAGCATTCCTGTCCGATTGTATGTGCGAGATCCGGTTGCATACGGCGGATCTTTCTCTCGACCATTCCTGCACGTGCACATGACGATTTCCATTTGAATTTCAATCCAATTCGGTTTGTGCACTCGAGAATGCTTTTCATTGCTCGGGTTTGCGTTCTGCGCTCGGCGCCAAACCCCCGGTTCAAACCCATTGTCAGAGTCACGCTGGACGACGGCCGGTGGACAGATAAGCAATTGGAGGAAATATGGGATTTTAATCCCAACGCCAACAGATTTTCCACCGTGTGCTCGCGCTGTGACCGCGGTAGCGGAAAAATGTTACCAGAGACAGGAACCGATGGAACGGATGGAGTGTTTTTATTTGAGTCTCGAACATTTTCCGGAGAGCTAATGAACATGTAATGGTGATTTCGTCAAACAGAGAAGTTTCTTTTCCGAGTGGAAAAACATTTTACATACGAAGGAACACGTTATGCGATCGAAAATGCACGCGCAGTAAATTATGCTCGTCAAACGATAAAAGTGACAAACCACCCGGACTCGGAAAAAAAGGCTGAGTAGCAACGAACGGTTCAAAAACTATTAGCGACACTGCACCGAGAAGCAAACGATTTTATGTTTATGACCTTTCATAAAGTTCACCCGAGCGTACGGAGTTCGAAGTATGTTTCCTCGGGCGATGGCATAGTAAATATGACACGAGTCGAACAAGTCGAGTGACTGCCCACATATACACACAAAAACACGTCGGAAGTTTGGTGCCGTCATATTTCATGCGCTCGTCCGGAAGCCGTGCGCTCAAAGTGTTTTGCTCGGGAAGAGAATGCTGCTAAGGATGTCGCCTTCGGCGTTGCACAGGACAAAAACCCCGACTCGCTACCATTTTCCACCCGGGCTGACACATGGTTATTGCTTCTCAAATGGGTTTTTTCTTCACCAAAAATGTGGACGACTTTCCAGGCGCACCTCAAGGAGGATGGTTGGAACAAATTACAACAGAATTCCAAGGAGGTGGCGGCGCGATAAAGCAACAGGAAAAGCAGCAAAGAACCTCCCACCAGGAAGTCCCGAAAGTCGTGGTCATGTTGCGATAAAGACTGTTCCCCAAGTGGTTTTGCTTGGTGTCATTATTATTTATTTTTCTCTTTTGCAACAGCATTGGTTTTTCCCATTGACTTCCAACGTCTATGCATCGAACCGCTTTGGAACGATACACACATCATGGCGATATGTATGTTTTATGACAATAAAATTAAACTGCATTTTTGCGTGTGATATCTTCCCCGCTGCAGCACACGCTGCTTGTGGTGGAATAAAAACGGCACAAGCATCGTTGCAGTTTTCCGGCAGGATGTGCATACCCGCTCGAAGGAAAAACCGGTTCGCCTTTATGCTGCTCAAACGACTCCCATAAGTTGACGTTCGATACATTCCCAATCAATGGCAGCAAGTGCAGCGAGTGTGTCGATGTTTCGGACAAAATAGTCAAGAGAGAGAAAGAGAGTACAAAAGTAAAAAAAGAAGCTGACATAATGTTTTTCTTCCGGCAAACTTTTTACGCTCCTTCCGCACCGAAAACGATATGTACATGAAGGAAAATCGATTTCCACCCGCCCGTTCCAATGGATGCTGGCTTTTTTTTAGATTTTTCTTCGCGTTCAACTCATTGTTGCTCCTTTGCGTTTTTTTTTTGGTTCTTTGATAGTGCAAAGATGCCTTTTGAAGTTGGCCCGTTTCACTTCGAAGCGGAAGACCGGGCATTTTCAGTGCAGTGTAGGAAAATTTTGCTTTCTTATAGACCGCGGTCGTAAAAAGTGAAGAACGGTGAAGCGAACCACAAGACTGGACAAACAGAGAGCTGGGCAAAGAAGGAATAAAAAAAATCAGGCGAAGGAGCTTGAGAGCCTGGGCCTGGAGGAAATTCGCTTCCCGAGGTTCTTGACGGTCCCCCGAGGGGTAACAACGGAGTCATTCGATCGTAACGGATGGCGGAAGGACTCGGGAAGTGCCTGACGTCTGCAGTAGGCGAGCGTGGCCGGGAAAAGATAGGTTGGGCAAGAACCGCATATGAATAGAGATTATTCAACATCACTTTCTTGTGGCCGTTGCTTGCATTTTCCGATGTTTTAGGAGTTCGGAAAAATTTGGAGCATTTCTTTTTAATGTGTTTACTTTCCTTTAAAGTTAAATCAAAAGAAAAGGTGTTTATTGGTCGGTTTGTTTTAAAAAGAACTTATTTTTAAGTTTTACAAAAATCTGGACGAAAGCCAAGAGCATTCAACAAAAATGTCCAAACCTTTCGTTTTGAAAGTAAACATCATGTAAATAATTTTATTTACGACTTCGATTACATAACCCAGTTTGTTATAACATGAAAAACCATGAAGAAAGGAAGGTTTGCGTGATGGCAAACAGCAAACTTCGAGGTCTCGGAAAAGCATGCGGTCCTTAAAATCTATTTCCGCACGGCAAAACGATTCCGCCTCGGATTGGAACATTCATTATCGTTCGTATGTTCGCGTCAAACCCATGCCTGATTTATGTTGGCAAGTGAGTAAAGAAGGCTGGTAATAAAAAAGGCACTCCGACCACTTGTCACCGAAGAAAAACCAATAATATCACTAAGGGGCGTTTGTCTTGCGGTTATCTCCTCTCAAAAATGTTCTAACTTGTTTTGCCTCCCCAGTGAACCTCCAACTCCCGAACTTTAGCTCCATAACTTCGCGTACACTTAATCGAGTCCAGACAGTAAAATGTTCCCTCCTTCGTGTGTTTGTTCGTTTTTTTTTCTGTATCAATAGAAACATATATTTGTAGGCAGGGTTTGTGCCCTTGAAGCGACGAGGCCCCTAAAGTTTATGAAGCGAACTAAACTAAACAGCGCACGGTTTATCTCTCGCTCGCTCAAGTGTGGCTAGAGTTTATTTTTATCGAGCTTGGAATAGTTTTCCTTCCCACCCCCCGTTTCCCAGCGTTTGCTAAACGTAATAAGGAAAAATAGAATTATGTATAGTCCCACCGCCATAAAGGCAGCGCGGCACGAACCAAACGGTCCCATCCTCGCGCATTCGATTTTCCATTCCGCCTCCGCCCGTGAATGGATGGGTAATAAATAAGTAAATTTTATGAGTTATGGTCCGGCTTCACCATACACCATGTATCCGCAAGGACACCGTAGGAGAAAACATTTCTCTTCCAGTTGGCAAGGAGGCACCGATCCGTGCCCGATCAACCACCAATTCCCCATAGAAACACACACACACACATATTTTCCCAAACAGAAAAGTGGGAAGAAAGTCTATGGGCGAAAAATATTTATTGATTGTTAATAGAGGGACTGTATAAGTCCTCGCGGTGATCGTAAAATATTCCCCAACACCGCCCGCTCCCGGGTTTCGGTGACATTTTCCTATTTTTATTGTAGCAAATATGTCATAAAAAGAAAATTTCATCCCCCGCCCCAGGAGTTTCACGCGGACTGTGGTTTTTCCGAGTGGCGTGACTTTAAACGACATTTTGTTTGTTTTGTACCCGAACCCGGTTGGGGAGGGAAAAAATGGTGGGGACGGACATAAAATTGATTTCCGGATGTGAAGTTGTAGTAATGTATCGGAATAAATTCAACCATCCGCGTTGTGTGCTTTAATTGAGGGTGATATTGAGGATTCATATCCTTCAACACTGCTTTTTTCTTCGCTTCTGTTTTGTTTCCGTTTTGTGTAAAAAGAATCGAGAATGTGCTTACCCAAGGAAAATCTTTCCACGGAGAATTTGTTCATATATCTCAGTCAATTTCATTTAAACGTACCTGCAATGAAAGAACAAGAAAACGATATTAAACATCATGTAATAAACATACAATAAAAAAAAACGATTCAAACGATTATAGTTAAAGAAAAGGTGAAAAGTAGGAAGTAACAAATGCATGGTCAGCAAATTTACTTAAACATTTCCGCTTCGGTTGGAATTTAACTGTTATCCCGTGTCCAACAGTTTCCGTCCGTCGAAGCAGTCTGCTAACACGAAGCTCATACATATAGTAATTCGTTCGTAGTTTCCTTCAAGAGCGGAAAATGAGGGCGGAATAAGAAAAAAAGGGAAACAATATCACCCGGGGAGAAATTGAGTCAAAATCATCGTCGGTTAGCTGGAGGAAAAAGCAGGGAATATCGATTTCGTATCAAATATTCATCAAACTAAAGCGCATCTCTTAGCGTGGCGCTGGGGCCAAAGGTTTTCCTTCTCGCTGGCTGGCTTCCTAACTGACCAGTTACACAAGTTCCTAACGGAGCTGGTTTTGGGATGAGCGACAGGAAATGGAAAGGCCACACACACACACACTTACAGCCATTTCGATTCACGGAATCGTCTTTCCCCGATCCGGCCGTTCGCCTAATCCAAAAGATCGACCCCGGGAAACCATAAACTCGGTAAACAAATAAATAAGAAAGGAAGGAATAACACGATCTCACATCTCTCGATTGGTGGCGAAATGGCGCAGAGGCCAAGAAGGTAAACCATTCGCATTCGCCAAGCGAAGGAAAAAATCTTCTCCATCTTTTCATCCGAAACCCCATCCACGAACGGTGGCGTTTCGGTAGCCGTTTTCTTGTCTCTCATCAAATATTGAAGCGTCTTCACCTCTCGTTCGTTGCGTGGTTCCGACCGACTATTTTTCCCCGTGTCGATTTTCTTTTTCTGATTGCGATCGACCCGCTGAAACCTGCTGGAACGGAGAGGGGGGGAGGAAAACAACCAGAGGAACCAAAGTGCACCCATAAACTCGCACTAGTCCACCGGGTGGCTGAAGGGAAAAACCCCTTGAACGAAGAGACGCCACGATCGCACCATCTCGTGAGAGGCTGAAGCGTCGTCGTTCGCTTTGCCTTTCGGAATCCGTAAATTGTTGATTAGAATACAAATGAAAGTGCTTCGTTTACGGCATCGAACGCTACCACAACCGTGCAGGAAGTTCGGGGTGGAAATGGGAAAAGGCGGGAGAATGAAGATGGCATTGGGTTAAATTTTCTCATCCCTTCCCGCTCGCGCTAGGGGGTGGAAAACTCGGAAGGAATAAACACGCCGGGCGCACCGCGCTTGAAAGTCAGAGCACATACCGGCGAACACAAACACGGGGAAAAACACATCACCTCGGGAGGCTCGTTACGATGGAATGCAAAATTTACATGTGACTGGAGAGTTTCGTTCGCTCCACTCCGCGATAAACAAAGCCGAAGGACGAGCAGATTTCTGAAGGAAAAGGAACGATTGTTCACGTAATAAGAAAAAAGCTCTTGCAGAATTTATTTTATTCTTGTATCATCGTTTGGGTCAAGGTTATTTATTCAAGAAAATTTAAGAGGCTTCAAAAGGAAGTAAATAATATAAGCAAAACATTATCACAATAATTAATGTGTAAAAATTTGAGACAACAATACCGTTTCCCTTCTTTATATCGATGATCCCCCAAAAGGTGAACTGATAACATCTCATCTTTAAGTGACTAAGATTAACAAGATGATCATGTTCAGCCTAGACCCGGGACTTATAAGGATCCGTTTTCCCTCGCCATGGTGAAACCGAGACGATAAATATGACACGCCCGCTCGGTCGGAAGACTTTCTTCGTACTTCGACTTCGATCAAAATATCAACACCGCCGAGCGAAATGAGAACAAAGCTACTAATTACTCATCAGTATCGGTCGAGATACTGGCTGGAGGTGAAGCCAAAGAAGAAAAGGAGACAATGAGAAGAAGCGGCAGCAGGTAATAATGTTATCCTTAGCCCCGTGCGCCTCGATCCGGGACGAAGCGTCCCGGCGCTGGCCGGAAAACTTAATCAATTTGTTATGCTAATTACGAACGCAGCTTCTTGATGGCGCCTTTCAACGGGGCGGCCACACCGAGCTGCGGCTCGTTGGTTCCGGGAAAATCATCCCCCCCCCCCACCAAATCCTCGCCATACGGCCTCCAACTGGGAGGAAATCTGATAATGCAGTCCATACTCGAGCGCTGGCAAAAGGATTTCTGCGAAATGAATTAAGACTTCACACAAGAGGTGCCATAATCGGATCTACGATTCGTAGGCCTCGTCGTCGTGGCGCCCGCCAGATGCTTGCCGCTTTTTCCGCCCCATCGGCATTTTCCAGTTGCGGGGCATTACCGAGAGTTATGAAGGATTTGTCTTCTGAAGATCGGAGCAGAGTGTGTTTGTCTGTTTGTGTAGCGAGAAGCCGAAAAAGAAGCAGCAGCAGTTGGAAAATGGAGTTCGTTGGTGAGCTTGCGTGGGTGTCGATGAGAAGGTCGGGTGGGTGGAGATGTTTGGCCTACGATTGTGCACATAATCAATGAATAAACTGTGGCTTATCAAATGATTTCGCCGAATTGATTTTATCCTTCCCAGGAGAAATATTTCAGAGGAGTTGACTGTTTATTTTGCACTACAATAATCTCTCTGATTTTCCTATGATAGAAAGATAGCTAATGGAGCGAACGAAAGGATTTTGAAATACGAGTCAATTTTATCGTGAAAAACCTTCATTTTCAAAGCCTTTTTGCTTCATCTGTCCTTCAGAAGACAGATCGTTAGAAAGGGTAATTTACAATTCCCTGTTTTCTTTTGTCACTCACAGCTTACAAACATACGAACAACACACGCTCTCCGTCTGTCGTCCGATTCCCAAAAACACAATGCAGCAACGAGAAGGAGTACATTTCCCTAGATCACCACCATCGGAGTTGGAAAAGCGACCCGAAGGGATGGTACAGTTATTTATGTGTTCACCGTGTTTGGCTTTTCCCTCGGCATCGGTGGAAGGTTTTTCACGCGACCGTACCGGCGGGCCTCCCGTGTCGGTAAGCGATGCAGTAGTCGTTTATTATCACATCGTTTGTAATGAACGCGACGTGCGAAAGGCCGGAGCAGTGACATGAAAGACAGCCTCCGGCCAAACCGTCATGGAAAGCGGACTAGCGACGGTGCATTTTCACCACCGAAAAAAAAACGAGCAGTCCTTTGGACCATTGGAAGTCATGTTGTGCATCCATTGGCAGGCCACTCGGGAGATAGTTAGAAGTGAAAAGCCGAGGAAAAGTGGGCAACAACCACTCGCAAGAAGAAGAAGCAGGCGTAACGTCGAATTGGTTTTCCCCCGGAAAGACACGATTCGCCGGGTGAAGGAAAAGAAACGATTCCTGTATTCATTTGGTTCGCGTGCGAAAAGCTAGAGCTTCTGCGGAAAATGTCACTGGCATTTTCATCCCCATACTCCATTGCCCGGTTTTTTTACGTTCCAATCGATGCGAGTGGAAGAAAATGTGCAAATGAAAGTCGAGAGCATAATAATAATGACTTGTCACTCGAACTTAATGTGAACAGTTTTCCCCACGGAAAGCAATGTCGTGATGATGAAGGGGAAGGAGAGGGGGGGGGGGGAGGGGGACTGGTGTGCACGTAAGGGGTCCCACAAACGGCAAGTGAACGAGAGTGGGAAATTTGTCTGTCGTTCGGTCGTAGCGTACCGACGACATCGGTCCAGTTTTTCCTACTGGTGACAAAACGAAAGAAAAAAAGCTAACGAAGCTGGGAAAGGAAAATCCACCGGGTTCTTATCCTTGCGGGAACCGGTGTCAAAAAGGGAACTCACTCCATGGGGAGTTGGAGCGGAGTGTGCACCCACAACCGGCACAGGGATGTGGTCGGGAAATTTCGCCTGCTCAACAAATTTCATTTCACCACCGGAAAAGCGTTGGGCGTTGGGAGTTGGAGGGTAGAAAAAAAAATTGACTTCCTCACTCCTGCTTTCTTTCCAGCGGCAGCAGCGAGAAAAGGGGAACTGCATTTTCCACTCAACTAAACGCATTCGGTTTCAGCTATTTTCCGGCCGTCCGAGCACAGTAAGCGAGGCGGAGGCGCCTTAATCAGTAGCAGCTCCGAAGAAGTGACGATGCACGCGCGGATGGTGCTGCACCGCCAAGGAAATGACTCGCCAAACAAGGCGCGTAATGCATGAATAATCGGTGATGGATGACATTCCGTTTTCTTTTCGGAACACTGGCTGAACTTAAAGATCAGACGATGGGCAAATTCAAGAGCGACGCCATTAAGCGAAGCTGAGATTGAAACGTCGATTGGAACTAATTGCAATAAATGGTTCGGTAACTGAAGAGCTCTTCAAATCGATGGAAAATTAATTAGTGATTATCTGGAAGAGACGATTTGCTGAAGCGCTTAAAAACCGCTCCACTCATTTTTCGTAGTAAAATTTTAACAAAACAAATTAAGCAGTTTGACAAGTTTAAGTAAGAACTGTAATCATACCACCAGACAAATGTTTTCCGAAGACAACCTGCTTCATATGACAAGAATTAACACTCCCATTAACCCGGCTAGACGACTCCGTGACACTATCTATTTGTCTCCATCCAAAAAGGACCTCGGGAAAGTATCGTGTCGCTTTGGATTTGCCTTCCTGTTTGTTGGCTTTTCCACCCGGGTCGTTGCCTTGTCGGTAAACGGAAAAACAAACAGACACACCCTCGCGCGACATGAAGAATACGGATGATGTGATGTTATCAGTTTTCCCACCATCCCAAAATGCGCCAACGTGTGGGTGTTTGGCGTCTGTATGCAGTTCCGTAAATGATGTGCAAACGCAAGGGTTTTTCCAGGGTTAAAAAATGGGCAGTTAGAGAAGGAGAGACAGCAGACACAAAAGGAACTAACCCTCGCTATAGCTCGCGGGAAAACGATGTAAACGACGAAATAGACAAATGACGGTGCAAATGAAGTGTTAGTCCCGGTGAGAGGAATTTTAAATAACACTCGAATGAACTGTCTCGTGACTTGATCACCTTTTGAATGGAAGAAGTTCATGCATGGAAACGTTGGAAAAACCAATGCATTCCACATGGAGAAGTTTCAAAATGGATAAATGTAATTCCAGATAGAAATATTATTTAAAAATGTACAATGGAAGAAAGTGTTTAATTATCAAATACCACTTTCTTTCTTGGTTTTATTTGACTAACCAGTAGTAAAAAGCAAAGATTACTTTAAAAGAAAACTTCCGGCAACCATTGAGACAAGTTAAAAGGAAAAGTTTTCCTTCGTTCGGAACTCCTTCACCGACCGGGAAATGACCATTGGAAGTGTCACTCGAACGCTCATTGCTGTTCACCTTTTATTTTTTCCTTGTTTTGTTTTTTAATCTTCCGAAAGGTAAGCCCTGGCAAAAGTGACCAACCGGAAGCCGGGACAAACGGTGGCAAAAGTTTTCATTAAAAATACTTATAACCGTGAGAAACGAGCGCCAGCGATTCGTTCGCTTTTCCTTCCCATTCACCGCTTCCCATTTTCCGAGGCCCTTGGCGTCTATTGAGAGCGCGAGTCATTAGTCGAGGGACGAGACAAACGACAAACGATCCTTGGCGGCCCAAGCCGGAGGCCATCTCTGTTGCTGTTGAGGGTGGTTTTGGTTCGAAAGCTGGCTGGAAAATGAGCACACGCTTCGGGAGGAAATTCACCATTTCGAAAAGCGGCGGACGGGCGGGAGAGAAGGGCGCAAAGGACCCAATAAGTCCGCACGAAATAAAGACAATGAATGTGGAAAAGTAATAAAACGTAATAAAGTAGGTGCTGAATTCAATATTTGTCCCTCGGAGCGATAAAAATGGGAAAATCTTTCCGATGTGGGGCGACGACAACGACGATGGGATGGCTTTCCCGCCCTCAATGAGAAGCTCATTTTTCTGGCTCGCTTTATCAAGGATATTTTATTGTTGTTTGATTATATCCTTCCCGACCACCCGACCCGACCATCCTTTGTTCACTCCACCCGAAGGGGTCCAAAAGAATCGAGCATCGAGAAGCTCTCGTTTGGGTTTTTCTTCTGCCCTTCTTCACTCTGTAGTGCTATCAAAAGAATCCCATCAAAGTGTTGGTTGCATTGGTTCCGAAAGAGGTGGACCACCAATTTCGCCAGTCGAAAGGCAGGAAATGACTACGGAATACTCCGATTCGGTCGAGGGCGCGGGGAAAATGTTTTTAATTAAAGTCCCGATCCTTTGTCTTTTCCGTTCGACCTGCCGATGACGGATTCAAGGTATTTTTCGGTTCGCAAAACAAGATCCCTTTTCTTTTGGAGGATAGTGAAATTGAGCGCTCTCTCGCTATGAATGGCTTTCCAAGGGTGCCGCCAGTTTATTTAGCTGGCAATCTTTGGCAAACACTTACACGGGGGCTTTACGAAAGGAAAATTACCTGTTATGAAGGTGGAAAAAGAAGACGCGACCGGGGAGGGGAAAAGTTATTAGTACGGTTTCAAAAATTATCAGCAAGGTAAGAAAAGCCCGGTGCAAAACGATCCGCCAACCGAAGAGTTGTGAGTTTTGCAAATTGCTTTGTTTACCCCCCTGCCCCTTTTTCTTACCACCCCACCACTCCGAAGGGTTCGTTTTGTTTTATTACGTTTGCCGCTTTTGGTGGCGGATGGAAAACTTTGGATAGTTGTTTATTTTCGTATTCTGCCCAAAAAGCGATCCGCGACCACTGTGCGCCGCGCGAAGGAGGAAAGTTTTATTCGGGAAAATTAGCGTAGCATAATTAGGAGTGGTTAGCTTCATGAATTACCTTACCCCCTCCCTCTCTCCACGTTCGTTTCCTACGATTCACCTTATGTTAACCCGGGTTTTCCACGGGTTCCTCAGACTAGCGAAGAATATTAGTTCGTTTAGCGTGAGCTATACTTTTACTGAAAAGTTACTTTATCCGATCAAATCGTGCCCGTTCACGAAGGAGGTTTTCCTACGGTTTTTTTGGAACCATCAATTAAGTTTTCCTGCGGAAAATTTTCACCCCACGACCTGTGTCTTGACCCGGGTGAGGGTTCCGGTGTCATTAATTTACCCCAAACCGGTCGCGTTCCATATTGAAAAACTTTTTCTTACGATGAGGACAATGCGGTCGTACCTTCTTTACCCACCTCCCCCGGCCCACTTCCGCTCATCTTTGGTTACATCGAAAAATGGCAAAATAAATTTTTATTTCCCTTTGTGTCGGTGACGCTTTCGCACGATGTGTGCATGATTTTGTGGGGCGGAAGAAAGGAAACAAATCTACGTTTTGGACGTGTGTGAGTGTGGTTCTATGTGTGCAAGAAAGGAAAACTCTTCCAAGTCCAATGATATCCTCCTTCCCTCGGTCCCATCGTGCAGTTGTGTTTGAAGGGAAAACAACTTTACCCGAAATGAAAACGCCCGCACCACCCGGCAATATTTGCCTTCACGCGAAGGCGCATCTCAAGCCAACCCCTTCCAACGCCCCCTTTCCCCCCCTGAAACCCGAGCCGAAATGCTTGATGATGATCAATAAACATCCGTGTCACGTAGTTTTTCTTGTTGAGCAGGACGTAACTTTGCCCGTTATGTTTTACTGCTGCCCGCCCTGAAGAAAATGAAGGCGCGTCAACCTGTGCGACAGCACGGGCTCCTCGAGGGCTTCTACCGAAGACAAGTATGTAGTTTTCTTTCCATCACGAACGCTCACACGCTGCGAAAATACGGGGGGCATCAAGAAAGGAAACTTGTGCCTTCTTTGTTGTGTCTCCGATTGCTTTCGGCGACGACGACGACGTGTTTTCGACCAGACAGACTAGTTTAGGCAATTGCGAACGTCAAAACGAGAAAAAACAGGCACATTACTGCCAAACACAAACACCGGGGACGTGATTGGCCTTTCCGAAAAGCTTCATTACCATTGATTGTAGGCAGGAAAGGAGATGAGAATTCGGTCTTTCTCGTCGTCGTATTTGGTTTCTTTTGAGTTTCACCATTTAAAGCGTGTTGGTCACCAGAGGGAAACCGAAAACTGTGGTTTTACTGTCAAAAAAGTAATGAGTTTCCATCAAGGAGGAAAATTATTACCGTCCGATTGACAATGCACGCAAAAGCCACAAAGGACAGGCATTTTAAAAACGGTGGTAAAAAACCCCCGAAACAAACACACAAAAGGTGAGCAGCGTAAAGAGGTTCATGACTTGACTGGAAAAACGTGTTTGCCCTTTTTTCCGCAAACTAACCCCATGCTCGAGAGGGTGGCATTTTTCCCTTCAACTGGGGCCCCATTTTGACCCGATTGCTATCATCATTATCATCATCATCGTCGTCGTCATCGTCGTGGTTGCTCGTTTCGCAGGGTTGGCTTTTCCTGTTCCTGTGGCAATGATTGTCATAGTCAGCACATCAGGTCCGCTTCACCTATAATTTTTTTGTGTATCTGTGTGTGTGTGTATATGTGTCATGTTTCACGCATAAAACCATCCAAACCACGCGCCCGTGACGGCATTTTCTCGTCACCATTATCGGTGGAGATTCAATAAATGAAAGCCGATCACTCCCGGTGGCCGTGACTGGGACCCGTTTGCACTGTTAGAAGGAATGACAATTTGGCCGGTTTTGGGGGCTTCGCCTTTTTTTCCTCGTCGACAAAATGGACGCACGGATCGGTTCCGGTTAGACAAAAGGATCACGAAAAGGTCACACAACGCGGGCGCTCCCGACGGAACTAGCTATTTTCGCCAGCCAAATCCAGTGTGTGTGTGTGAGTGCGCTAGTGAGGTGATGTGTGCCGGTTTTCCTACCCCCGATGTCCTTCCTATCTGTTTCTTTCCCTCATGGCACCCATTTCAATCCCACAATTCGGGGCAAGTTTTAATAGATTTTCCAACTGATTGCGCCCCGATTCGATTGTTTTCCCATTCGTTTTCTCTTTCGATCGGCCTTCCGCTGTTCCGCAGTGGTCGAGTTTTTCCGATCGATTTTCGGTACGATTGGAGGAAAACTTAGAGGTCGTATTTGTGTATGTGTGTCTGTGTATGGCTTTCCCGTTTTCGGTGCATTCACTACCATCTGGTGCCCTCCCAAAACTAGCTTCTCCAGTGGGGAAAGGTGAGGAAATGAACCTATCAGGAGAGAGTAAAACAATGCTCTCATTTGATTATGTTGTGATACATAAGCAATGTGCGTGGTCGTGTTAGAAAAAGCGTGGAAAGCAAAACAACCGACACCAAATCATCCGTAACGAAGAGAATGTTCGCTACGTTTGCGAGCAAGAGCTTTTGCGATTGGGTTGGTTGAATTTAGCAAGTTGACAAGAACTTTTGTTAAACTCAGCAAAATCACGTATACTGGAGAAAGCGAAAACCAAATGGCAATATAAATAGCATAGATATTTAGTCACACCATAGAGCGTAAAACAGAAAATATTCTATGATGAGAATTGCTAAGTACTTAAAAGCACAAAAAGTTCGATGTGAAGTATTTTAAATAGCAGCTCAAACGGTTCAAACAATCACTCGCAATTTATTTCCCCACAATCAAGGGGAAATGTGGCTTGAACTTCAGATTAGACGCTTGATTGTACCAAATAAAAAAAGACTCGAATCCTTCATGAGCCTAATGAGGGGTTGAAAATTTGAGAAGAATGATTTAAAGGATGATTGTTAGGTTCATTTGAGGCATTGCTCCGCTTATAAAGACTCCTACTAAAATGAAACACATCAATGTATTTTCCGGCACTACTCTTTTGTGTTTTACGGGAAAATAATAATGTGTCAAAGTATTTCTTTTTCATGTATTTCTTTCATGTATAAAGTTTGCAGCATTGGAAACAATTTTCAAAGTATTTTTTCCACCATCGGAGATGAAAATCCTTTTACCAACAACTAATGCATCCTCTTGAACGAAGCTGTGCATTGGATACTTGTTCTCGTATGCGTGGAAAACTCTTTAAGTTCTTTCCAAAGGCAGCGCTTTAACTATCTCGGAAAACTCACCATCCAGAGTCCTAAACTACAACCACAGAAAAAAAACGAAAACGAAAAAATAAAAAATTCTACCGCTTGGCCAAAGTTGTTATCTTGCCACCGCCATCGAAGCTCATCATCATTATTATTTTCCCTCTATCCCGCCCGTTTAAGACGAAACCCCTTTACGCCAATGGAACCAAGCACACGGAAAAGAAGCTTAACAAGTTGGAAAGGAAACTTATGCATTCGGTTGCCATTTGAAGATGGTTTCACGTTTTCATTCCGATGCCGATGGAAGCGGGCTAATTTTGCACCATTTTTGCTTGGAAGCTGCTCTTATTCGCCTTTTTCTCCTACTCATCATGGTAGGGTAAGTCGATGAACAACGTGGTGTCATCTCCGCTAAGGGAAAAGTTTTACAAAAGGGAAAATATGCTACAGATTGTTGGGATTACGAGTGCAAATGTTGTCGCCCGCTTTTGTAGGGCGATGTTACCGAAAACAGGTTGAGCAAGGTTGTAATTATAACTAACTTGTATAACGGAAGAACAAATAACTGGAGTGTTGTTGGAATCAAACCCGAAATTGACTGTCAATTTATGACCGTAAAAAATTCAACATATTTGAAAAAAGACCCTTCAGTCAATGCAATCAGATAAACCGGAACGGAATCAAATTGAAATCTCGTTTTGACAGAGCTTGAAATCTAAAGGAAAAAATATTTCTCTTCCAATAAGAAAGATATGACTCAGACAAAAACGACATCCTGGTCAGTAGACAGTAACACCACCGTCTAAGCATGGATGATGAATTTAAAGACAAGAAAAACGGGCATCTCTGATTGAAAGCCGTCCGAAAAAAATGTCCCTCGAGGGAAACATCGTCGCCGGTTCGTCGGCGTCGAAGGATTGGAGAGCATAAAAAATAATGGTCCCGAGCCAGACGAGAACGACCGCAGGCCACCCATTTGCCACCCGTTCCGGAAGTGAAATCAGTCATAAAACCGTAGTTGCAAAAGAGAGAAACTAGCAGTTTTCTTCCGGGGAAAAGGGGACCTTCAGGTTATCGCGAACATTCCTTAACTTTCCACCTTTGGGAGGGCAAGAAAGGCAACAGCATCTTCTGGGACAGCAGTCATGGTCTGCTAAGGTGTGCTGCTGTTATCCACGTACGCCAAAAAGCCGGCCGGGAGGACAAAACAAAAATGGCCGGAATGGATGAAAACGGGTCCGATGGCGATGGCAATCTTGTTGGAGATTTTATTAGCCTTTGTGTGGCCCGGGAAGGAAGCGAATGCGCCCTCTTTTTATCGGACGCCATTCGGGAAAAAACACATTCCACCGCCCCTTCCGGGAGCCTGCCTTCTGTCGCAAGGTCAAACGACCAAAGGCCAGGCTGAAAACAAAGACAGGATGGGATGCGATGGGAGGGAGCAACAAGCCGGACAAACAACAGTCAACAGTCGACAAATTGTGCGCAACCGGGAAAGGTCCTACCTCATTTGGCCACCGACCACGCATTTCCCCCCCTCCCTCCCCCCGCTGGAGGGGAAAGTGTAATGGCAGTCGCCTTGGGGTGCGCCGGAAAATGGCCGCCTACTCTCTGGTGTATCGTAATCAGGGGGGGAAAACGTCAAAGTGGTGTAAGAAAGTGGAAATGGAAGAAAACACTAAAACCTCCATGTTGTCGACACCAACCGACACTTCCGGAAAAGAAACCTCCCCCCAGCAGAACACAAAATGGTGGACGCCCCGGTTTGGAGTCACTCGAACACTCGTGTGTGTAGGAACCAGCTCCGTATCGATCGCTTCCTCGACGATACTTTCCACTTTCCACTTTCCCATTTTTCCCACTCAGTCTCGAACCATATCATGGTGACGTCCGGAAACCGGAAATCAATTTATTATTTTATCTCCCTGTTCAGTTGGAAATAATGAGCATCCTTGCCGCCCTTTTTCCCGCCGGCCACCGTTTGCCAATTGGCGAAAAACCTCCTCGCAATAGGCAGACGCACATCGACGTGCTAGTTTTGTGGCGGTTGTTGTCGAACCACACACACACACACACACTCTTCGGCAAGGTCCCGCCCGAGTGTGACCTCGGGGAGTTTAACGATGGTGTCGTCTCTCGCTGGCGGCCTCTCGAATGGCGAATCGATTTGCAACGTCGATCGTTACAGACACGATGCTGCTGCTGATGTTGGTGATGGGTTTGCTGGCATCGTTTGAAAGCTCGTAAAATGTCGGCACCGAATCAAGGCACCGTTCGAGCAACAGCCGTGCGCGCCGTTTGATTGCGTTTTTATTTTGTACCAATTTCCACGTGCGCAACAATAAAGTCGTGCAGTTCGATTGAATCAAATAAATCACCGGGGAATCACCACTGGACTTATTTTTCTGATGCTGCAACAAAGTCGTACAGGACACCTCCCACGCGTCGGTTTGTATGATGAAGTTCATTTAAATGAAACCCCGTCCGGCGAATGAGTGGCGTTGCCGAAAAACAAGCCAACAAGTTGTACGGGAGCGCAATAAATTGACTCCGAAATATGGAAGGAATTTCTTCGCCATACCTCTAGTTCAGGGGAGGCGGAAGGGTTGAGGTGGTGCAGTTTTGGGATGCGAAATTATGCTTCATCTGGTGCACGTTCAGCGGGTCGGAGCGCAAAACATTCCATTGGGCATCCCACCCTCCTCCACGCTCGGCAGAGGTTCATAGGGTTCATCTTTTCACCTTCGCCGGAGCGCGAGTGTTTGAAATTATTACCGGCGAGCAGAGATATTGAAATCGCGTCGGTGAAAACGAGGGGACAAGCTGGTGTTGGACCGTTTCCCCGTGGCTCGTGGCACATCCTATGCATAATAATAATCATATGAGATGCGGGTAGGAAATTAGATGTTCACGATACGTTCGCGCATATGGAATTCTATTTTCAAATTTTCCCCACCGGTAGGTACCTTCACCCTCCCCTTTTAGAGTGAGATTGGGGATGGAGTACTGAAGGTACTGGATTATTTATGGTTATGGTGATACCCGGTCGATTTGCAGGGAAAAATTCTCGCTCCATTCCGGCGCGTCGACCTGGCTAGCTTTTTTTGGGTATAGCAACATGAATTTGGTCGGTGGAAAACTTAGGCAGAGCATCGCCAGGCTATAATACAAGCTGTAAGTGGATGGAATGTGTATGGCGCGTGGAGACGAAAGTTCCCTTGGGTTGGTGAGCAAATGATCTGGTAGGCGATTATGGAAGGAGGGAAAGACGACTAAAAGAGTTCAAATTTATTCGGCGAACACTCAGAATGTAATGTAATGAGATTTCTCAAGCGATGGAAAGGATTCTGCAATCTTTGCTAGAATTTCTTGTTAAAAGCATCTGGTAGCTTGAAGGAAAAATAATTTGCGAGAAAAAATATTTCTCCGCAAACTTTGAGGGATATTGGACGATTTTAAATTTCAAGATGTGTTTATGCTATATTTACATGTTTATAACATTACCCTAGCATTTTAAATCACAAAGTTACGAAACATATTTCATCTTATATAAAAGAAACTGATTCGTTGAATAAAAATGCTATAAAAATGTTTTAAATATGTTCTGAATAAAATATTCCAGGAAAAACAACAAAAAAATGATCCAGCTTGCTCTGGAGTGAGACAATTCTGGTTTATTTTCCTTGCTTAGTGAAGCAATTAATTGTTAATTAGCAGTGAGGGAGGGTTAAATTAAAAATAAAAACTTCTATACAAGAAAAAATTTCTCCTAAATATTACGAATAACGATGCCAATTGATGTAGATTAAAATTGCTATAATTGAGATAAAACCTTGGCATCACATCAATCAGAATGTATAGCTCGAATTCAACATTCAATTTTAATATTTATTTAAACGTAAAACAGTGGAACTCTTTAACATGACTTGTGACCAGATAATAGTTTGAATCGATGGTCATTACAACATTATAAATGATAATTTTAACTACAAAGGCTTCCTTCTCACCACCTACCAGTTGATCGATCATATTCCTATCTTACAAAGTGGATCGGCAGGATACCATTCACGCACTAATTAATTCCCCCAGCGGTTATGCGAAACCATCCACCGCGGAAAATCGATGCGGCAATTGAAGTGTGGAAAAGGGCACAGGGCGTCGCGAGTGAGTTATGGGGCGATGATGGACAAATCGAGCGTGTCGAACTGAAGATGGCCAATTGCCACTTGCGCCACCATTCATTCGGCCGTTTGATCTGTAGCATAATGCAAACCGAGGGGCGCGGTGAAGAGAATTAATAGTTCGATGGTGGTGGTTTTGCCATGAAACCTTGAGGGGTTTTTATTTTCTGCCATACATCATACATCGCCATACATCGACGGTGTGGGGTTTTCTCCGCCGTGCCGTGATTTTCCCGTCCCATTTGTTTGCTTTTATCGGTCAACCATCGAGAGTAATTACTGCTCAAGAGACACTCCAGTTTGATGACTGACCGCCCCCTTCATCGCCACCCACGAGTCCTTTTGTCGACGATTATTTTTCTTGCTCGATCGAGCGTCACCATTCATTTTCGCCTCCGTAGGCAACAAGAAGATACAAAAAAAACTGACCAATCAGCAAAACTGCCCGAAGTGTGATGAAAGCACAGAAATGGCACAGAAAATGCTCGGACGAAAAGGAGGACAGTCATCACGCCCTAACGCCATCGGTCATAAACACTGGGCTGAAGCTTTCGTCGCCGACGACACTAAAAGTGTGCAGAAGTCCTTCCCGTTGATTACTGTCGGAGAGCGTTGGTGCTGGGAAATTGCATTGCGCCCGTTCGTTCCGAGACCAATCGATTGAATGTCTTACGGACCACCACGACGACTGCCCGAACCGAGGTTCGGTGGGAGGTAAAATCCTCCTTCTCATGGATGAACGATTTTCCGAGCCGGACGGATTCGGGCGCTTCAAAAGCGAACTATTAATTTACGACGGAGCAGCGAGTGGCAAAAGTGAAAAGTCGAGTTCAAACTGCGAGCTCGTAACGCCCCGTTCTGTTCGCCTCAATGGAGAGAAAGCGTAAGAGGGCTTCAGAAGCAAGAAAGTGTGCCATCAGAGCGCAATGCTGAGCTGTGGAAAGCATGACAAATGGGCGACGAACGCGACGAAAACTGTAAGCTCGGTGAAAGGGGAGCACAGGAGGGGTCAAATGAAGGGCCAAATATAGCGTGCGGTCGATTGAACCCGCTGCAAAGTGAAGTTATTCAACTGTCAATGGTTGGAACATTAAATTACGAAATTATCCACACAGTTTTTCTTACGTTCTTTGCCTTTCTTTTAGACATTTCTGTATGCTGCACCTCTTCAATTCCGATAGGGATAATCGAAGAAGGAAAAAGAAAAATCATTCATTCATTCATTCAAAACGCTTAATAAAAATTGGTTTCATGAAAGAGAACCTGTTGAAAATGTTGAATTTCCTCAAATCTTACCCAATCTAGCAACAACTTAATATCTCCAATCAGAGTAAACACGAGAAACAGGTTCTTAAAAACCATCCAAAAATCAATCATACCAGCATGATTTTTTCAACCTTCTCTTCAATTTTTCACCCGCCGTACAAACCACCAACATGGTGTTGTATCGGTGTCGGTGTGGAAAGCGAAATATGACCACAATTAAATTTGCAAAAGTGCTTTCGCGTGTTGCGGAAAATGTACCGACGCCGGGAAGGGTCCGGGGCGTTAATAACACCTTTTTCGGTGAATGGCCGCCACCCCGTGGAAAGCGTGAGTGTGAAATGAAGGGCAAAAATTTGGAACAGGGAAACATAACGGATCGGAAGCAGAGGAAGGAAAAACAGCATCATCGCTTATGCTATCGCATAACACAAAGTCGCCCCTCGATGCCCCGCGTCGGTTGGTAGGTTTATTTTTCCGGGCGCAAGATTGAATGAAAATTTCAAAAGATGAATTTAATAATTCACAAAGATTCGCCACGCTGCACGCCGTTCGGCCAGGAGTCGATTTTCCAAAGCGTATAAAACGTAAAATAACCACCACCTCCACCCGAAACGACGTTGGATGCGTTGGTGGATTTTCTTGGAACGCCTTCAACAACTCCCCACGGGGGAACTGTCCTTCCCTCCCTCTGTTTGTCGCGTGGAAAATCTTAACGCATTTTCGACCAACCACCTCAGCAAATAGCCTTCGGCCGTACGGAGTTTTCCTTTATTTTGTTGTTGTTTTCCATCAACCGAAGGGTGCAGACCATCACCACCGTCTCGTCAAACAAGTTGGAACGCCTTCAAGGACGTCGTCACAAAAGGTGGACGGAAAATGTGTCGGAAAAAAGGACAAACACCCACCAGGCAGAAGGTTTCGGGTTTTCTGGCCGCTCGTAGCGGGAGGGAAAAAGAAGACGGGGAAAATGCCCTACCACGTCGGTAAAAATCGTGTTCGAGGGCTTTGTGGCCCAATGAATTATTAATCGAATGACGTTCGGAAAGGTGCCAAAACCGGGGGCGAAGAAAAACAATGCCGATGAAATTATCCACAGGAGTGAGAAGATACTCTGTTGGTTGGGAAAGTCCGATTATTTCTCCGAGCAAACCAACCCTCCCTTCCTGGCCCGCCCCACCCTCTTCTATCGTTTTCGTTGTCAATTTAACTTGTAATGAGCTTTGTTGGAAACTTTTTATTGTCACACGCGCAGCACCGGCGGATTTTCCTTTCCCCGGGCGTCGAGCTGGTGGGAAAACAATGTCCTTCCTCCACGGCGAAGGACCGCTGGTCATTTTCCGGCACGTAGGGCGAGGGGGTGTGGGATTAGATTTTGTTGAAAATTACGACTTGTTTTAGGCGATAAATAGGAAGCGTAAACGATTTGATAGGATTAATTACGGAGGCTGATCCGGGACACTCGAGCGGCGGCACGTCCCGGGCTTTTTTGTGATAATAAATGGGCTGTCAAATGGGGCGAATAAGTTGATGTTTATTGTAGCATTCGAAACCGTTCAGGGCGACGTGTAATCCTCGTTTTTCCTGGCGGTGTCTCTAATTCCGGCCCGTTCGTGAGTGGATTTGAATTTGAAAAGCGCGCCATCGGGAATGCTATTTTTACGAATGTTCTCTAAATCATTCATCCGGAGCTCCAAAGGTTCAGGTGTGTTTCTGGGCCGCATTTCCATGGGCAGGGCGTTTGGTAAATCTGCCTCGGAATGCTTAAACACACTGTCACCTCGACCCGGAGCCTCGCGCCGAACACCGAAAGCCCATTCCGCAAACAGTCGTCGTGTGCGTTTGCCATTTCCACCGCTTTCCACCGGTGTGCGCCGGTTGTATGCATAATGCATGACATGGCTCAGCAGCTTTTCTTCGCTTCCGAGCGGGCTTCCCCGGCCACGAGGTCCATGGTCGACGTCAAATCCTTTCCCGAGCCGCAAACGGCGAGATGTGGAGGAAAAACCTTGGTGGGCGACAGAAAAGCCAGCAGGTTTTCCCGCCACATTTTTTTTTCTTCTTTCACAAAAACTCCATCGGTGAAAAAGGCCTCCATTAGTCGCAATAACAGAAGCCGAAAGGAATGATTCCATTGCGAGAGCGGCAACATGGAAGTGAGAAAAAAAGGAAAATCTCCACATGGAAATTCGCATCACCCCGGTCAGGTTGAATGGAAAAGCTGGGACGAAGGGGGGCAGGAGAGGGGACGAAAAAGGTACATAGGCCACTTTTTTAACGTCATTCATTACGACGGAATACACTTACCCCCGGGGCGTGTGCGCTTTCCCTGCCTTTCCGTCTTCTTCACCGAGCGATGGTGAGAAAAACGTTTTTCTCCGCATGCCCACCACCCCACCATCAATGGGTGTTTATTTTTCCTCCCGGTGCACACACACACACACACACAGCCACACACACTGCAACACTTAACTAAAGAGCACTGTCACAAGCCTCTCTGCTTAATTGTGGCTTGCGGAGCTCGTTTTTACTCAACCTCACTTTTCCCCAAAAAAAGGTAAATTTTCCGGGCGGGGGGTCCATTCTGTGGTTGAAGTTTCAGTCCAATGTGTGTGTATGTGTGGGGTGCTTTGTTTTGTATTATTGTTTTCGGTGAAAAGTGACAGGAAACAATGCAAGAAAAGGTTGCCCGTTGGCTCGGACTGTTTTAAGCTTAATTCTCCTAAACGGATAAACAAACATTGAGTGTCCGGAGGGAGAGTTGCAAACATTTCGGGTCCACACTTCGTCTGTCGAAGTGACTCGTGTTCATGCAGATGATTACCCACCCCGGGGAGACAAAAAAGATCTGTCCGCTAACTTCCGGGAGGTGCTGGACGAGTTTTGATTGAGTGCTGGAGTGTCTTAAGGTGGTATCTAGAGCTATTAGGATTACCCCAACCTCGGGATTGGACGCTTGCAGAGATCGTTTAAACTTCCTGCTGCTGTCTCCTCAATTTTCCACCCTTATGGAGCAAACTTATGGTTCCCTTCAGCTATCTTTCACCGTCCCGTAGCTGACAACACAAGTGACAAGCGGAAAACATCGCTCCAAACAGCAAACTCTTGCTCATTTAAGCGCTCGGGAATGTCCGCAAGGATCTCGTCCCGAAGTAGAGAGAAGAAACGATGGCTCGCTCGGGTGGAATTTATAACCGACTTCAGAAGTCATAATTATCCTTGGAAGCTATAAATTTTGCCCGTAATTATTTCGCTGCTGCTGGCTGGCGATATTTATGTGCATTAGGGCGCCGGTGAGTGGCTCCGAGTCCGAACTCCGTCTCATTTTTCGCGAAAAAGCTCCCACTCGTACCGTTCCGCTTGATTTGCGAAAAAGTTTCCACCGTCCCGGACGGGTTTGCAGTCCGAAGTCGGAAGCCCGGTAGCCATGGGAGAAAATTAACGAAGGATTAGTGTAATTTCTTAGGATAGGACTTTTTATCGGGTCTCTAGCCATTCCGAATGGTGCGCGTCCGCTCCGGTGCGCTGATAAACTTCTTCTGGGAAGGTTGACGCCGCAAAAGGCCATCGGGAAAGGGGGGAGTTGGAGAACTCTATCAAACCCTTTCGGTGCTCAAAACTTCCGGCAAACAAACCCATCCGGACGATCGTCAAGTTGTTTGTACGCAACAAAGCTCTCCAGACAACCAGAAGAAAGTTCCAAATGAGTTAAGTCATTTGGTTTACTGGCGTGATAAAATTGTAATCCGCTTTGTTCCATCGAATGGTAGAAAACCCTTTCTGTCCGGATAGTTTTTCATGAAACAGTTTGTTTGCCCAACGTAATAACGTCCTATTTGTTTGACAAGAACGACGTGAATTGATCCATTTACAAATTTTCAATTTATTTGTTGCGATATTATCTGATTTTGGATCAGATCTCTATCATTTGGAAGTCGCCGATTTTTCTCCGTCCTTCCAGCAGGAAAACTTTGATCGCATTGTTGCGCTTACTTCAGATAAATCAAGCAGCAACAGAAACAAACCACATCCGGTCCCTCCCTTCACGCTTGCTGCGGGATAAATATTTGTGACACATAAATCGTCCAACGGTTTTATTAAAAGAACCCGACGGGCAAGCCTATCCCTCCATCTTCGGTCTGAATCTTTTTAAAGATCTTCTGAGACGCAGGACTACGGCTGAAAAGCCAAAACTCGTCTCTGCCGGGAATTTTCACCATGAGGCGGGGGTTGAAAACAAAATGATGCGAAAAACAAACCGGAGAAAATCGCTCGTCCATTTTTCGGCAAAGCCAATTCGAACAAACAAATGTAGTCAAAAGGCGGTGGATACGCCGCATCGCCACCGGGAGGGTATCGCTTGATAGGGGGGGGGAGGGGGGGGGGCTCTAGATTGCCTGAACGACGGAAAAGGTTAAGGAGAAGTATGAATTGCGACCGCCAACGGCTTGAGCCGGCAAAGAAAAACACCCTCCGGCTCCGATCCACTCGGCTTTGAACCAATCGATGACAACATATTCTCTTGTCCTTGCGTGTGTGTGTGTTTGGAGAAAGGATTCTGAGTGTGGTTGGAGGGAACTCCCAAAACAACTGCAGACAACCGAGGACGAAGATGCCTTCACTGCGGAAAAGCCTCGTGATAAACGAACCAAATCAACATCACGTCGGTTCTCGTCCTACCGAAAAAAAACACACCAACTCCACATAGGTTTTCCCTCACACCGTGTGTGTCTGTCAGTGCTGTCTGTCTGCCCGAGAAAAGGGTAGCGGAAGTGTTCGTACTTTGTGTATGCTCATTTCAAAGAAATCGACAACGAACAAACACACAATGGCGGAGTTTCCGGTGATGGAACGCTGGAGGCTAAAGGTCCTTCCAGGCGTTTCGTAGGCGGAGGAGGTTTTGGCCAAATTTTTTCCGTAACTTTTCATCCGAGACAGGGGGGATTTGAGTAAGGTGAAAGCGATCGAGCTCTTCCACAAAAGTGTGACAACACCAGTCGCTCATCTGTGCCCGCAACCTCAGAGGGCCAATTTTCCCGGAAGGACTAAACGAATTGAAAACGGGGTGGATGTTACAAAAACCTTTCCCCGGGGGCGGTAAGGGGTGGATTTTCCATTGAATTGATGCGACACCAAAGATAAAAAAATATGAATCCTTTCCCGTGTTGTCACAAGTGTGTCTACCAAACGCTGGAAAGACACACTCTGGGGCGAGTTTTGATGAGTGGATTGGTTCGTTCTCACCTGGGACCAAAGTAAAACTCGCACGTGTCGGTGAATCGATATGATTTCTCTAGAGTCAACGCTTGAAATCTAGGAAGTGAGGATCCTTCTTTTCGTATATTTTCACTCTACACGAAATTTCTGACGAAGAAGTTTGGATCCTTAACCATAACTGAGCTCGAAAGACATGTCTATGTCGTTGGGCATTTACGAATTATTTTCTCCTAAACGAAGAAGACTTTTCGCATGAAGGATGTTGGGAAGATTAGCAGAAAACCTACTGCTTGTGTGTAACGGAAAATCGACCATCAGTACCAAAGGTAGAGGCCGAGATTCCCCACCTTTCTTCCGAATGGCCAAGCATAAGAGGAGCGCCATATAAAAGACGACAAAAGTATCAACCAAATAAATGCTATGACAAACGAATCGAACTTGGAACTTCCTTGCGGAGGAACACACTTTCCCGTGTCGTGATGTCGCTTCCTTGCTTTATTTTTATTTCGCTTATTTATTACCCATCCCTGTCCATGAATATCTTTCTTGCGGTCGCTAGAGGAGTTAACGAACCGATGGAAAAACTTCTCCGAACTGCTGCGAAGAAGTTGCATAGCCAAAAATGGCGGGAGTCCTCGAGACCAATTTGTAACCGGCGTCGTACACAGCGACGGACCGGAATCGAAGCGAAATCTCAATCAAATCCAACCAAATTGAATTAGACCAACAGAAGAAGCGGCTGGACATGATGATTTGGGGGACGAGTGGATTCGATTCTCCGGCGTACGACGACGACAATCGGTCGCTGGAAGTGGCGCGTGCTTGAGAACTGTCCCCGGAAAGGAGAAGAAAATAAGGCAAAGGATAAACAAAGTCTTTTGAAACACTAGATGGGAAAGCGAGCCAACGAAGCGAGGCAAAAAGAAATTGCTTGAAGGACGGAGCGCTCGGAAATGCTAATGTATTGTCATACTGTTGGGAAGTTGCTAGGATAATTGGCCAGCCGTGATTGTGAAGTCAAATATTGATGCTTGCCGTCCATCGGCGAAAATATTCGTAGAAAACTAACAGGACAGAGCATAAATCGATCACATTCCAAGATGACATCAATCAATGGATGTTCCTTGTTGAGCTGATAGGCAGAACTAATGGTTGGCCAAGAGTTGGATGTGATTTGGTTTTCCGTACAAGCATGACCCAGGGCGTCGTTTTCTTTTCCGTGTTTCGTGTATTGCCGTGTCCATGGAATGTGAAAAGTCAGGTTCTTCACCCAGCAGAAAATTTCTTTGTCAAACCCAAAGGTAGTCTCGCCCTCTAATGCCGGCATCCATGGACCATGGAAGGCACGAATGTGTTCGGTGGAAGAATTTTTCATTTATTTCCACCGCTCAACAATGCGCCTCATTTTCCTCCAACGACACGTAAGAATTAGATGTAATGGGGTGTGTAGTGTGGGACATGTTGAAGTGTGAACATTTCCCCATCGTCTGCCTCGTTTTTGCACCTCGAAGTCGTTGGCACCAACCGGCATCTTGCAGCACAGTTCGAGCACTCATTTGGGATGGACCGAAGAAACCGGACGCAAAGAAGGCAAAAGAAAAACTTCAATTTTCACAGTCAATTACCAGGATTGAACACAATTTTGTGCCCGGAACCGCTCGGGCTTCTGCGTCTTTCGCCGTGGTTTTTGGGTGGGAAATTCACGGCAAGATCGTTCAGAAAACCTCCTTTCCTCCCTTGCATACGTTTCTTGTATGGTCTGTTTTTTTTTCTTACTCCAAGCCTCGAACGTAACTTCTCAACTTCGATTGGAGAAATTTCGACCGACAAAAGAAATGCGCCTCCACCATCTCGGCAGCCCACGGTCCTCCACGGACCCGCACTCCAGCGACGCGTTGGAATCAAATAAAGAAAAGCATGCAGAAGTGGCAAGAAAATTTCCCAACTTATTTCAATCTCACACGTTTGCTTTTTTTTTGGGGTGTGTGTGCACCCGTTCATGATTTTTCACTCGAAATGCCATCAAGTTTTCTCCCACCCGTTGCACGTGGTGGTGGTGGGGTTTTTCCTTCATGCGGATTTCCCTTTTTTACGGACATTTCCCAGCACGATGTTTCGGGGGGAGATTCCAACAAAAACCAATTCAACATGAAAATTTGTGGTTGGAAGCGTGGTTTTTAAAAGAAAAACATACCTCAACGAGTTTCTTTTTATATTATTGAGGGAGATTCTTGGGAAAATGTAGTACACTTTGCAATGGAACTCGTTTAAGAATCGATGAGGTGCGCGTTCCTTACCACAGGATAACTGGTAAGTATAGCAAAAGGGGTAAACATGTATATCTACCCCTTAAAAATTTATATTTTCTGAACTTTGTTTAGCAAAACATTTTAAAAAGGCAGGGTTTCATTGCCATATTTTTGAACATACCATTTTTCGACCCGAATAATTATGTAAAATGCCGTATCATTTACCTGAAAAGATAAAAGAAAAACAAAATTAGTATGAGTTAAAATTAAAAAACTGCTTATGTAAGAATAAAACAATGTTTTGATGTTATAATAGCTTGAAAAATTATCAAAAGATGGGTTGATTGATGTTGAAAAGGAACTTAAAACCTCATTTATTAGCCAGCGTGCAAAGTATTCTCGACGAGCTTTTGAAACCGCTTAAACCGAAGATTAAACGTCACTCTCGTTGCTGCAGCTACACGATTCCGACCCATAACGTTCAACATTGCTCCGAGCGAACCGAGAAGGAAAGGCAAACCGAAGACCAAACACCGCAGCTAATCATACTCTTCATTAACTCCATTCAGCGTCAATGGCAAGCTAATTAAATGCACCGCAAGCTTAAGTGCAGCAGGATTTAAAACGCATTCATAAGCCAAGATGAAACTAAGACTGTGGGTTGCAGTCCCTCCCCGGCGAATCCCTGGACCATTGATCATTTAGAAACAAAGGGGTTGAAACCTTCCCCCATCACTCGGCTGGGTGTCAGTTGTGAGGAGCAACATGAGAAATGGGATTAATAATTTCACATTTCATTCGTGCGAAGTGGGGATAAGGTGGGAAAAAATATTATACCAGAGAGGGTTTTACTCTGTTTATCCGGAAGCTTTTTCTCGGGAAAATCGGAAAGAGTAATGCAAACGAGAACTCGGTGATAAAGGAGTGGATGTAATTAAGTTGACCACTATGGGTGAGGCAACGATAGGAAAGAAGCAAAAAAACATACTCAAATCCACCACAACAGTAACGTTTCATTGCCGCAAAAGGATTTCGAAAAGGATCACCATTGTCAGGAGAGAGGAGAAATGGAAAAAAATACAATTAATAATTTCATCATACTAAGTCTCCCTGGTCATCAGCTGGAGGGGATATTCATCAAGACGGATGAGAAACAAACGTCAACCAAAGACTCGAACGCCAGCTTCCATAATTGAAGACACATCAAAAGGATGTTCTGTTGATTACCGTGTGGTGTGTTGTCTGGTGAGGAGTATATGTCCAATGTAATACTACCACGAACCGTGGACGGAACTCATTTATCTTAAATTTTATTAAATTTTCAGTTCAACCAAGTACGTTGGCGTCCACAGCGTTTTTGTTTTGCTAAGCGTATTGTTTGTTTTTCCTTTCGTAAGGTTCGCAAAACCCTACGAAGGAAATTCATCTGGACTAGTTTAACATTCCACTGCCGGCGCAAAGGACTCCCACCACTACCAGCGAGCCGGAAGTGCTGCAGTAATTAAAAAACAGCGCATTCCACTACCGTTTCCTCGTTCATTAACTGATTGCCTGAGTCTCGAGTCGTCCGCCGGTATTGTGATGTAGACTTTCTGTCTCTAGAAAGCAATGGATCGGGTGAACCTCAACACTACAAACCCAACCTGTACCCAGTGATATCTCTCTATCCCTCTCTAGGTGTTTGTTGGATTTCCCAAGTCACGTAATGGTATCGACCTCGTTGCTTGGGAGAACGAGGTGAAATAAATTCATTTATTTTATTAAATTACAAACGAATTTCAATGTAATATATTACGAGCTTCGGTGGCTGATGTCTTTGGCTTACAGGAATGCGGCATTTTCATTGCGGACCACAAACGAACCAAAGCTGCTTCCCGCACCATTGAACCCCGAGCAGCTGGATAAAGACAGAGCAAACCGTTGGCGAAATAATGCAATTAGACCGATTTCTTCGGGAACGCGAGGTCCTTTCAAAGACAACGTAGGGGAGACTTTCCATTTCCCGACCCAGCTGATGGATGTTTTATGGCGACCACGTTACGAGCTGACCATTCCCTAAACCGGTACATGAAGGAGAAGGAATTAACTGGATTAAGAGCGGTTCTTGGTGAGGGACGGAAAAACCTTCACAAGTACGGTTGTTCCAATATTTCACAATTAGCTGCCAATAATGGAGTAGCGATGGAAAAGCGCACCGTTAAAGACGGTGTTGGTTTCCGCAAGCGATGCGACTTTAATGTTTAATGTCACCCCAAACAGAAAACCACTAATTATCGACCGATGGGAGGGAAAAAAGGAAAAAAAGAAAAACCTTCTGCCCCCTTGACACATCCAAATTGCCCGGAAGAACCCAATTTATCCAACAGTTTCCGGCCCGGTACAAAACTTTCTTTTTCTAATGAGAATAAAATTAGGCATAGGAAGCGCGACCGACGCGAGGAAAAAAAAATGGTAAAGTTTTCCAAACCAACACCGGTTCCCAACTGGTGCAAGAAAATGGGCCTTTCTCGTGGAAAAAATAACGAGTGTGTTTTTACTTTTACAGTTTTTCCTCGACCCATGGAGTGACGGGATGAAAAATATACAACCGGTCACAGGAACGGACCGTGGTGACTCCCGGCCGCCCGGAAGGTCATTTATCATCGTCACCCGAAAAATACTCGGCAATAATGTCCCCTTTCCTGGAGTGAAGCCTCCGAGTTGAAGGCTCCGACTTCCCGGTCATTTGCGGCCTAACTTATCGCTAAGCGATTTTCTGCCGCACGCAAACGCGAAAGAGTCGACAGAAGAGTAAAAACACACGCGCCACTTGTTCTAGAGGACCTCTTGGTTTTTCTTTTTCCTTGTGGAACGACGATTTTGCTTTCAGGAGTTGAACAACACTCCATCGGTGGATTCGAGGACGGGGAATATTTGAAGCCATTTTTCTTTCCCCCGCCACAATGTCCTGCAAAACCACGGAAAACCGACGCCAACTGACACATACCGATGGCAGAGCTGGAAAATTCCACTCTTAACGAAGTTGGCGTCCCCAAACCACCTAGGAAAAAAAAAAAAACAACCAGCTCATCCAAAATGCAGACACGCAAGCTGGTATAGTCATCGCGAGAGCTAAACGAATTTAAAATGAGCCTCAAACCGATCCGAAAACCGTCCGGATGTCGATGGGAGATGTGTCTAGTTCCCTTTTCCACACGGAAGAATTGCAAGAAAACCTTCCCGAGCCTGAATTCGCCTGTTCGAAATGGTTTACCTTCTTCCCAACTTTTCCCCCACGAGGTGGGAATATGCATCGCGCTTTCGCACCATCATGTGATCATCAGGATCACATCATTGGCCGGTTTGAGTCATCATCACCGCCATAGGGAAAAAAGTACGGGCATTGCAGATAAAAAAGAATAACGCTAGATTACCCCGGGAAAACTGCACGTACAAGCCGCACAGAGAATAGAATAAATCCTTCGCTCCCAAAAATATTGCAACGGATATATATTTCCTTCGATGGGCGAAAAAATGGACGAAAGATTCCAATTTTCCTTCCCCGCTGCTTGTGACCTCCGGCTCGTAACCTCCGGCACGTATAAGCCGTCGCGGTTGTGAATATTTCCGGTTGCAATTTTGCAGTTCCTTGCGGACGTCTGACGGTGGAAGCATGAAATGGACGATAACGAACGCAACCCATCATCCTTCGGCGCCACGGTCTGAGCTGCAGAAAGTACTTTATTAGTATTCAAAAGGTATTTTCAGGAATATCTGCTGCGCCATGTTTCGGAGCTCGGCCCTCGGCTCGGTGGACGTTTTGCTTCCTCCTCCAACCCGGGATGGTCTAGAATTCCATCATCTTCACTGCAGGAGAGGAAGTGGGTTGGAAACGGAAACGAGAGGAAACGAGCTACGGAAAAAACCGAACAGGACGTTCTACAACCGATGGACAATGTTCTGAATACTTGATGAAATGGTTGCGGGAGGATGGTTTTTTGTCTGTCTACGTAGACAGTGCGCAAGCACGTTTGGGTTTTCCGTTTTGACTTCCATCGATAATCAACCGATGCGAATCTCGTTTGAAAATCGTTTATTATTTTTTGGAAACGGTTTAGGTTTGAGTTAGGTTTCTCAAATTTTATTTTATCACAAGTATTATTTTTAATAAAATAATTTAATCTCGGTTTTGATAAAAAGTCATTAAAGTCAATTACATTGAGTCCACCACAGGAAACATTATACATAAAAACATGATCGTAGATCGTTTTTCGATCGTTCGCTAATAAGTTTCAAAGTTGTTTTTAAAGACGCAAAGGGCGTTAAAAAATAAAACACCACAAGATCGCCATACTTTTGGGAGTTTGAAAACCCGCCAAAGTATTGAACAACATTTACCAATACCATCACACCACCCCAGCAGCGCCAGCTGTTCGTGGGGCATGTTTTCCGCCAGGAGTTTTCCATCCGGAGGTTATCGCCTTTTTTCTTGTTTTGTTACACCACGTCTAGTTATTAAACTTTCGTCGTCAAATAAACCAAGTCACATTTGGTGATAATGTTTTCCGTTCACTTTTCGGTATAAACATTGCCTTCCACCCCCGCCATGACCTCCTGCAAAAGGCAACCACGGGATGAGTTTTCTTAGTGGTTGTTCGGCGATCGATCTCGCCCTCTCTCTTTTTGTCCCGTTGAGTTTGAATCTCGTCTCGATGAATTTCCCGCTTGCCGGCGCCCTCGGAGGAAAAATCGCTGGTTTTAATAATTAGAAAAGTTTTTACCAATCTCGCTCCTCCCGGCACAAGTCGTGGTGACATCGTTTGACGATGTTTCTGCCTGTGTTGGGGCCTGATGCTCTCGCCCTTGATGATGATTATTATGCCACCGTTGGTGATGCTATTTGGACGTGGTATTTTTTCCTCTTTTTTCCTAACCCACCCCTGGTTTTCCTAGACGTTGCGGCTGGGTGGATGGTTAATTCAATTTTTCTCACTGCCCACATACTGGCACACCACGAACATGAAGAGTTTTTTCGATACAGGGGAAGCAAATATACATGCTCGTTTCAGGAAAACTTCGAACGAGTTGATTAGGCGAGTTTGCTCATACGGTAAGATAGAAAAATGAGCACGTCTAGCAAGCAGAAAAGAAAACTTTCCCAAGTCATTGCAACTATCCACATGAACTGGAGGTAAAAAGATTGGCAACACATGAATAGCCTTATTCTTACACCGGTTTCCAGCTGGCAAACATGAAACGTGAAACCAGCGGGAAAACCATCCTTTTCTTCACTGGATGTATTTAGAAAACAAGTGTTAATTCTCAAGTTCTTGCATGAATTGTGCAATTTTTGTTGATTTTGTTATATAAAATAAAAAATATTTATAAGACAGGGTTCTGTTTATGTTTGTTTCAATATTATTTTGAGGAATACCCAATAAGTAAATGAGGAATGTTGATAGAAAATATAACTGTTCAGGAAATCAGTAAAAAACGGTTATGTAATTCGAACAGCGCGGGAATTGTCTTGAATAAACCATTTTTTATTCGGGACCACTCCATTCCGCGGGTGCAATTATTCTTCACCATCGTCATTTGCACGTAATTCGACAGATGCGAACGTGCCGTCAAAGCTTAATGAGACTTCCTTGTCCCTTTGGAGTACGGAAAAGCGCGGGTGGTATAAAAAAAAAACACGAATGACTAATTTATACCTCCGGCATACGCTATTTTCCTTGCTATTATTTTTTTCTTTATGTGTCATTGGGCGAATGTTTGTGTCGATGTTGGGTTGTGGGTCTCCATTTTGCCCGCAGAATAATCCACGGACAAAATTATCCCTTTTCTTTTTGGCTGCCGGTGACGTACTGCTATTTTTCTGTTTTGTTTCCGTCCCGACCGTAGGTCGCTTTTCCCAACCAAGGATATATTCCGCAATGATGAGCATGAACAGTGTTAAAGGAGGACTGTTGTTCATAAAAATTGGTCTCTTGTCATTCGGCGGCGATGACGGGTTTTCTTTTGCCGCAGCCCAACGATTTTCCCTACGCATTTCCGCCTGCCCGGTAAGTTTGCGTTTGTTTAATTTCGAAACCATGTACCGGGATGGGATGCGACAAAAAAGCCCACGAAGCCACCGGCTTTTTCAACTATGTGTTTAAAAAGAGTCGTAAAAATTTCCCGCCTTTCCGCAGCGGTTCCAGAGAATGAATGCTACTCACGCCCAGATGGCACGGAAAAAAGTTGACAATTACGGTCGGAAAATGGTCATTTTCCATCGAGCGTCCATATTCGCTTCCTCCCGAACCTTCGCCTGTGGCAAGGTCAGCGTTGATCCGCAACTTCATCGTGCACGCGGCATTGATTGCGATTGCTACTCATTTGCCAAAGTGGAAGTCAAACCCCGGGAAATCCCACCCAGTAGCATACGACAGAAAAGAAAAAAAAACAAGGTAAAGAGAGGAGGAAAAAATATGGAAACCCTCTCGGTTGGCATCTATATTCGCCGCACGAACTCGCTTAATGATAATGGAGTACTGTGCGGAAAATGTTTCGTTTCCAGTGAACCCCGATGGTGTTGATGGGCCGAGATGGCGAAGGCTGACCAGGTTCAGGCCAGGTCGAAGGGTCAACGAGAAAAAAGTAACCAGCCGTGGGCATCTCGATGATGTTCCCTTTTATTTCGTCCATCTTTCAGCGTGACGTTACTTTGCGAAAACATTAACGTTTCCAGCGGATCAGGTTTCACCGTGCCAGACTGTATTTGTCACTGGGAATAATATGTTTTATTATGCTTTTACGCACTCATATCGATGCTGAGTGATGCTTTTTCTCGTAAGCCATTTGTAGGGGAATTCGAAAATGACTTAGGAGTTAAGTCATAAGTTAGGAAATCTGTTAAAAGCGTGGTTCTTGGCAAAACTATTTTAGGAAAGTAAAACTTTCCTTTTTGAACGTGAACAACCAATCACTTCTCAATTTTGATTCCCTTTCCCGGACGTAAAACTTAGCTACTTCTCACTCAGGTCAGATTAAAAGTGGATTTATGCCCGTAATACGTATACTACCTACTTGCAACAAACTTTTCCTTCCACCGAGAAAGTGCAGTTTTCAATCTTCCGACCCTAATCCGCGAAGGCTTAGCGCCGGGTTTTGCTTTTTCATCGTATTTTTAAGCACATGCCACGGTGAGCCCTGTGCCTCCTTTGGTTCGGTTCGGTTGGGGCCTCAAAACTCCGCACACTTTACCACCACCACTAACACCAACACCAACAGACGGCACTCAATTTGCAGCCCTTTTGGGCCGTAACATAGTAAGGAGGCGATGCGAAAGAAAGAGAGCATTAAGATTTAATTACATCATAAATAATGTTAATTGCATACTTAATGCTGCATTTTCAGCAAGATTTTTATGGCATCGGGAGGTAAGCGCGTCCGCCATCATGTCTGGGAGCGAAAGCGGACCGGAAGCGGAGTAGACGAGGCGAAGGCCAGTGGTGGTTCCGTGGAGTTACGAGTGGGAAAAAATCGATTTTCAACATCCTGGGCCGCACACTTCCTCGCGAGGGTCCAGGTCCAAGTGAAAACGACCAGCCAGTCACCACCACCAACACCACTACCACACCCCGGAAGGGCACGTTCAAGACGACCTTCTTTCTTCCGCTTGAGTTTTCTTTCGCACTTTCTTTGGCGCAAAACCGAAATGGGAAAAGGGACTGTTGAAGACGCACGCGGGAGCGCAGTGTTGGTGATTTAAACGATTGTTATCTTGTCTAACAAGCAGCGTGTGTGTGTGTGTGTGTGAGTCTGCTTAACTTATGCTGGAACAGGAACAGGTCAGCACACTTTTATGGCGCCGTCTGCTGCCGTTTCCTGAAGAGCGCTTCACATCCTTACATTTTCCTACCCGTTTTTCTTTCACCTCCTGCAGGTGAGTATCCTCTCCCCGCAAGGATGCAACGCGGAAGGAACAGGGGCTTCCGGCTCGGGTAGATAATCTTCTACTAGCACGGAATTTTAAGCTTCCAATTATAGCGCTCTCGTACAGTTTTCCCGGTTAACCCGGTTGGGAGTGCTCGTGTTTGCGTGTTTCGTGCGAGTTAACCTTCCTGTGAACGGTGGAAAGTGAGAATCAAAGATCCTTTTGAAATCCATTGTGGAAATGCATAGTCCCCAAAATCAAAAACCACATTTGATTAAACCCGGTCCCAAGAAAAATCGTACCCAACCTTAAAAATGATGCATAGGGTTTTTGGGCTGGAGTAAATTCCAGGATAATTTAAGCAGCGGATTTCCACGCGCTTAGAAGCGCATATCGTCACATCCGCACGCCCACGCAAAAGCTCCGAGTTTATTTTCACCCGTTAGCGGTATTTTCCCGAAAACCGGACCACCAAACTCCTGCTCTCTCGGCTTATCAGCGACGGTAATAAATTATTCAAGCTTAGCCCCCCGTAATGCATTTTTTCCTTCACCTCTTTTTATGCTTCCAGCACGCTTTCGTTCCAGTGTTGCGGCTGCTGCTTATTTGGTTATTTATCATTTTTCCGTCCAAGCGAGGACCTTCTACTAAAACCGTTGGTAGCAGAGTTCGTCCATCGTTTTCCGCAATGTCAAACCGGTAGAGAGAGACCCTGAAGAACGTCGCACCGTGACAGCTTTTCACCGTTGTCCCACGAAGCACGAAGAGGGGAAAAGCGTAGGGGGAAAGTCACTTGGAAAGAATCTTACCATCCATCGACTTCCGGACATCCTGTCTCGAGGAAGGAAAAAAGCACCGGTCGTGGATAAACAACAACAGAACCATATCCCTCCGTTCGCTCGGTGCAACGAAAGAAAATGCAAATGCACACACGTCGTTGCAACGGACGGGGTGGGAAAACAAGTGCGGAAATCCGGCATGCTGTTCCGTCCATGTCTCACCACACACGACCTCCTGTCGGCCTAGAATCCGGTGAGACAATTTTTCAACCTCCTCAAGGGGTTGCGGGAGTGTCTTAATAACGTCCTCGAAGTCTCAACCGTTGTCGTCAGCCTAGCGACCTGCCGGGCTACGAATAATGGCCGGAAAAGCCGCGAGTGACTGAAGTGTAAGATAAACGGGTGATAAATTACATGCATTATAAGGTGGAAAACCGCCAGGTCGTGCTGAAGGGTCGTCACCAAAGCCTTTTTTTCCTCAGTTCCATGAAGAAGGACTCTTATGGACTTTGGCTTTTCCTGGGCTCGAGTTGGTTATCGGAAGTGCAGGTAAATGAACTTCCTGGTTGAAAGTTTTTCACCGAGTCGGTATCGAACCTGACCAAGAAGATTAGTTTCACGAGTTATGGTGAATACATTCTCAAATAAAGTGTGCCATTTTTAAGTTAAAAGTTCGCCCCCAAAAAACATTAACAATCCGGCAAGTGTTCACCTTGCGATTTTATTTTGAACCGGATTTGCAGCTAAATAAAACATTTGCCTTTCTTTTATCCCTAGGGTAGGCTTTTTCCCGCTCTTCGAAAGCAAATACACCGTTTTCGACCCCATCTAAACTACTGCCACTGTCTTCAAAGCAACCGCCAACCGTAAGTAAACATTTGACGTTCAACTGAAGTCGTGGGACCGTACTAAATATATGCCAATCGTTTCTAAACATTTGCCACCTTCATTCTGCAACGTTTATAAATGCAGAGTTGATTACGTTTTGCCCATTTCGTTTCGAGATGTTGTTTTGCATAGGTTGGTAAATAATCTTGTAAATTCTGTTACCATCACAACTTTATCGATGAAATTTATGTAAAACGACAGTAATTGCGATCTCGGTCTTTTTTGCGTATGGTTTGACGGACGTGAAAAAACTGCTTCGAACATGGCTCGTGAAAAAACTACAATTTTGTTTTCTAATTGTGTTGTAACTTTCTTTACACAAACAAAATTCCTTTATAAGCTCTAAATATGCGCTTCGCACACTATCGCTAGCTGGATTTTGTTATTCTCCTATATTTTGTTTTTCATCAGCTATCATCGAAATGAACGAACCCGGTAGTATAAACACTCATTTAGGTTGAAGGTGGCAAATGTTTAGAAACGATTGGCATATATTTAGTACGGTCCCACGACTTCAGTTGAACGTCAAATGTTTACTTACGGTTGGCCGTTGCTTCGAAGACAGTGGCAGTAGTTTAGATGGGGTCGAAAACGGTGTAACATTGCGCGGACGGCATTTTCCGACTTTCCAGCACCCCCCCAAAGACTTTTCGTCCCAGCATTTTACCTTATCTGATTGTCGATGGTGTAGGTAAATAAGGAAATGTTTTTTAAAAACATTTTTTCTTTGCAACAAATCCTGTACGACTATACTTCCACTCGGCTATAGAATAAAGGGAGCGGGAGTGTCACATCACCGGCTGGGAAGGGGCAAAGTGGCATCGCACAAACCGAGACATAAAGATTTTAATCTACCGATAAACGGGGCGAAATAAACCGGAAAGCACTTTTTTCGCCCGCTGTTCGGTCGAAACCTTAATATTGCGCGGTTTCACCGAAAAGGAATGTTGCGTGTTCGGGTGGAGAAAATTCTAGCTGGGTGGGGGATTAAGGTTGTGGAAAATTTACCAACTTAACTGCGCCTCGGCGATGGCTTCCTTTAGTCATCCGAAAAGAGCCTTGTGTGTCCTTGGCAACAACGAAACCCGT
This sequence comes from Anopheles sinensis, assembly GCA_000441895.2. Taxonomy (NCBI): domain Eukaryota; kingdom Metazoa; phylum Arthropoda; class Insecta; order Diptera; family Culicidae; genus Anopheles; species Anopheles sinensis. The sequence goes on along the minus strand of KE525268.1, from coordinate 361,702 downwards.
CTGGGAAATAACTATTGTTGGAAGCGAAGCGAAATCGCGTTGAGATAACGTCGCGTGGCTAATGGACGTCGGGGACACAACACAACGTGAAAGGCAATAACGCAGAGGGGAGGAGATGCAGGGTTTGTTTCATCCCGACACAATACCCGAAGAGGATGCAGACAGGAAGGATACTCGAGTGTGCCACCACAGGGAAAGAATTTACACGCACCTTTTGCTCACTCGAGGGGAGCAGAGGCCGGCGGGGGATGGAAAATTCCTGGATCAAGAAAAACCCCACCAACCTAAAGCCCGACACGTACGACACTTCATTTATCCCATTTAATCTAACCTACAGCATCGAGGTTTTGGGGGTTGAGGAGAAAATGGGCTAACTGATACCATGTGCGTTGATGTGTGTGCATGTGTGCCGAAGTGTGTGTATGTGTCAAAAAGCGACCTTCCCTTTTCCCGGGTGATGAACTACGGAAAGCAGGGAAGAATGTGTCGGAATCGAGCAGTTTCGTCGAGGCTTATCGAAATGCGGGAGGGAAAAACCCGACCCGAGGAAACACCTTCATCAGGATACAGACTGGCTGCCATTTTCCACACCGTTATGGTGCCAATCAACCGTCCGGAACCCAAGCCGAAGCCTTCCCTATATGTGTGTAAAGCGTTACCTGACGGAATACCAGCGGGGGTTGATTTCACTCTGCGTGAAGTTTTGTTTCTCCATTTCATCAGAGGTGAAAGCGACCGAGCGAAAGGATGAAATTATTTTTAAAAGGTAGCAAATTGGCACGCGCAGCACCGGGAAAAATACGAGCCCTCCCATAAAAGGATAATTTATCTGAGGCAAAGCCCCCCAAACGACTGGCTGGGCGACGGGTTCCGGATCCGGATGCGGAGGGGCCGTAAAAGACGCCCGGGAACAACATAAACCATAAAACGCCCGGAACAACAACGCAACAACATGGTCCAATTCTAGCCGTTTTGGATAAGGGCGGGAAAACTGGCTTCCATGTGGGACGGATGTCTTTTCCTCGAGCCAGATGAACTCTTTAAAACTGGCAAATTTTTTACGTTTAATCACGACTAGTCAAAGTGTTTGATTTGTTCAAAACAGGTAACTTTCAATGAAACCAGATGAAGAAACATACAAAAAGTTTCAAAGCAAATAAATTGAATAACAAAAAGCATCACAAACCGAGAATAAAGTTGTCAGTTGTAAAAACTGCGTGATATTATTCCCAATATAGCAAGCACATTAAAACAAACAGCCCAATATTACAATCAGACTGGTATAAACAGCAGAGTAGTAAAGTTCATTAGGTGTTCGATTCAACAAAACCATTCCTATACCTTCCTTTAATCCTTTTTTATCTAATCTTGACGTCAGTTCTGTTAGCTTTTTGTTTAATTTAATACACAAAACCTTTTCTTTGAACCGCTTAATAAAATACAAAGGTTGATTCAACGAATGTTAACTTGCCCGTTTTCCAGCAGCATCCTTTTCTTAAGCGTTTCCCAACTCAAATGGAACGAGGGAAGCCCTTCTCGGTACGTTTAGAAAAGGTAGCATTAATGTAAACGAAGGAACAAGCAAAAATATGATTATATCAATCAACCCCTTTTCCTACACCCCTCCGTCACCCCGTTGCCCTTTTCTTCCACGCGCGCCCCCAACAAGTCAGGTTGGCTGTCAGCCTGTTTTGAGTGTTTGCATGCCGACACCCTCGAGTCGCCACCCAAAGGTTGGTATTGCGTTGAATGTTTGATGATTTTTCAACGAAAACATTCCTCCACCGGGTGGCCGTTGGGTGTTGAAGGAGGGAAACCTCGGGTGAGTGGCCGGAACCGGGAGTTAACCCTTCGCCACTGCGTATACGTCGGTTATGGTATGTACGCGGAAAAGCCGCCTGAAAAAGATGGTGGTGTGAAATTTGAATCTCATTTTAAGGATTCATTGTGTTTTTTTTGGTTCTCCAATAAAGGAGTTTTTAACCTCTCTTCGGGCGGATGGTGGAAATGTTGGATTCCATTTACCCATCCCGACCCTCACAACATCGACAAAGCGCTACGGAATGCTCGGCTATAGTGGGAAGTTTATGCTTACACTTTCACCGACAATCACTTTTCCGGCTGCTTTCATTCGCGTCGAAAGTTGCAAATGGTACCGAAACAAGATCGCTTTTCCTCCAAGCTCGGAACCGCGTGAGGAGCAGATGGTTTGCGCGGAACTGCTCAAGCGAAGCGTTGGGAGTACCAGGAGGCCAATTTCATTTTTTATTCCCCACCAATCCACCAAAACCACGCCGGGACTTTCCCGGAAGGAACGAAATAAACCTTTACTCGAAGGCCGTTCGAAGGGGGAGAAAATTTTTGCCAAGAATCTGTGAAAAGTCAAAATTAATTCCATTTCTAATCGCACCCGATGGTCCCGGGCATCCGCGCCTTGCGAGAACCCTATGCCGATCGGCCGCGTTCGAATGCTGGGGCTCGGAAAAGCAGCGAACACTAATAAAACCTGGCAGGAAATTGGCCGGAAACATTTTCACCGGCGCTTCCAGGGGGAGGCGGAGGTGGATGCATGAAGAGGCAGCAATTATGCTGTTGCCTGCCTGTCTGCCTGCCTGCGACTTTGTTGTTTGCTTAGGCTTCCCGCGTTAATGGATTGTAATGTGGCCAAAATGGAGCTTTGTTGTACGATAAATTGTTTAATTAAAGGCACTCCACGAATTTGATCGGGGCTGCTTATTGGATCTTGTTTGAGGCGGGCCGATATCTATACCGATTCCTTCCTACAAAAGTGTACGAACAGTACAAATCGGAAAATCTATTGTGGATTTTCCACCTTTCTTCATTTGAATACTGTTTGTAAATTTGAATCGTTTTCCAATAAACGAACTATTTCTGTGCGATTTGATGACCTTGCAAGGATTAAAGCGACCATTTAAACCTTCAATTGGGTTGCCTCTTTTTCCACCCTTCATGCTGATGGTGCGAATTAACACCCTTCATCAGGCAAACCGGATGCTCTTCCGTGGAAAAAACGGCGCGGTTCTGCGGTTGACTCTCCCACCCGGGGTTCGCCTTCAGGGTGGGGGTTTTCATTTTTAATAAGATACAAACTGCAAAATTATAATCCGCATTTCACCCACCGCGTCCGAGGCGGGCAAATAAAAAAGGACCGATAGTCCGAGCTGGAGCTAATTAGCTTACACAACTCTGGTGGGTGTTTTCCGAAGGCGTTTCTGCCGCTTTAGGAGTGGAAGTTTTATTCGTTTGTCCGTTCGCTTGGAGCGGAGTGTGTCTGGCGCGAGTACGATTGGACTTACCGAGTTTCCGCCAAAACAGGAGGGTTGTGTCTTCCTCTCACTGGTTTACGGGGCCGGAACGGGTCAACTCAGCAAAATTGGTAATCTTATTTCGCCCGAGAAAACGATGCGCAGTGAAATCGACTTGATGGTTCTCCACTGTTCGGGTCGTGTTTCGTTGGAAGGTTTCAAGGTTTTTTGTTTATTTTAATACACTATCCCATCTGATTGCAAGGCAACTTAAGGTCATGGATTTAAATTGAGAAACAACGAAACAAGCTTGAGAAGCACGTAACAGGATGAAAGATAAAAACCAGCAATTTTTCCGTAGCATAACCTCCTCCAGTGCTCGATCACCACTTGATCCAATTAAATACGGTAAGTTTCTTGTCTTGTGTTTTCTTCACAGACATTTTCCTTCCTCAACGTAGTGTAAAGAAAAACAAAATTACATTGACTTCGTTGCAATTGTGTGCAATCTGCGAGACAACTAAAAAAGCTTCCGGTTTTACTTTCGTTTCGAATTTTGATCCACTCGGAAGAAAAGCTCCCGATTGCACCGGACGTGAATCGAAACGGAAGTGACCGCCAAACTTCAGGCCGTCTTGAATGGAAACGGACCAATTGGCCCAAACCCTTCTCCCCAACAGAAGCAGTTCACAATATCCCTTTTCTTAATTTCATTTTCACTCATTTTGTTTTGTTTCTACCCCGGCGGCTGATTCCAGGTAATTCGATTCCTCACTTAGTTGGCCGGCTTTCTTTCGCGGAAGGCACTTGTTTTTTTTTTTTTGGACGGAATTGCAATGAAAAAATACAACAACCAATCCTCCTTAACGCCGCATAACCGCTCTTTGAAGCGCGAGGAAAAAAGCTGAGAAGAAAATGCCAGCAGAAAACAGGTGCAGCCCACACCAAGTCGAATCCTTTGCGCTTCCTGGAAAAGCCTGGACCCGGAGTGCCCTTTCCGCTGCAGGAAAAACCGGTGTGATTGGAAATGTTTTCGCTTACCTGCAATTGGACGAGAGAAGAAGAAACGGACGAAATCCGTTAGAGATAATTGAATTTATTAAACATTTACAAAGAATATAAAACCGAACAGCGAACCCTTCAGGTGAATGAGGGAGAGGAGATAGAAATAAAAAAAGCAATGAGTCAAGAGTGCAGGAGTGAAACAAGCAGGAAAACAAGCAACCGGAAGGCGTTTTGGAAAAGGTTCGCCGGAACATGAAATTGCGTCATGGTATTGGTAACCGGGCAAAAAGGTGAGCGAAGAAACCGGAAAGCTAAACTGGGTTAACGTAGGAAAAACCTCAATTGGACGATGGATGCAAAAAAAAAGAGGAAGGCAACTGTTCACCGGAACCGGTAACCTATCCTCTATTCAGCAGCGATGGAAAATGTAGCGCAACGAAATTAAGAAAATTATTCTTGAGCTGCTATCCATGATCCACTTCGTTTTATTTCTTGCTTTTTGCACGGAACGGAACGACTCAAATCCGGACGCCCTCGATTACATCAATTACTGGAATTGCTTCGCAGCTGGAAGGAGTTTTCCTTTCGCCCATCCTCCGACCAAGACCCTTTTCCGAAAAACCAAAGATACCAAACCGGCGCTGGGTGCCAATTGAATAACAAGGAGACTTGGAATGCTTGGTGTGTTTTAACGCAAATTATTCACCAACTTGCAGAACGCCGGCCAACTCTGAAAACCAGAGCCAATTGCGGAACATTAAAGCAGTCACGAGGGAGGGAGAGAAAGGGAGAAAGAGTGGAGTATCTTCGATGCGAAATGGATATGTTTATTTGAGCCCGAGCTTGAGAGGTCGAGTTTGCCGTACGGCGTTGGGTAAACATAAGGACCGCTTTTCGGGTACGAAATCTGGAGCAAACAGTGAAGTGAGTTTCTGTGTGAAACCTAAACAAACCGCGACCACGAACGTTTCGCTCGATGTCGGATGGGTGGCAAACATTTGGCAAATAGAAGAGCAAATAGAAGATAGTACTGCTGGATGACACACTAGGCGTTGTGCGAATCAACAAGGCGCGAGGTTCCGATCCGATCCGGTCACGAACGGATCAATGGATGTGAGATTGGATGGATCAAGCGACACACACACCAGTTCTCGCGAATCCTCATGGTTTTTGCTACTTCCGAAATAAAATGGAACAGCGTTTCCAATTCTGGCGAACTCCAAAATCTGCGTCCAGAAATACCAGTGCGCTTGGTGTTCAATCTAATTAAGTCATTAGCACTGGTACCATTGAACTTGGACGGTAGAGTGTCCTTCAGTTCCACATGAACACCCACTTGAACCACCTACGTGTGCCTGAGTGGGAGTGGGAGGCACAAATAAAAATGTCCAACCCGTAAGGGAAGTCACCTATCGCCGGTAATCAAGGCAAGGCAAACTATCCATCACTTAATCGAATTACTTTCCCAAACAAACTTACTGCTCCCGGCGGCACAGAGACAGCTGCGTACGACGTAGGTACTACTCCTCATCCTCGTTGGAAGAAATGAACATTGTCTTTTTTCTTTCTCTTAAAACGAGGTATCAGATAGGATACCAATTCAGTAGTAGGAAAGAAAAATAGTGGGCGTAAGGTATAATAGGACAGTCGAGGGTTTTCACGATATGTCCACAGTCAAAAGTTGGAATACTGACCGCCGGAACAGAAGTACAACGGCATTGTGATGTACAGAACTTACTTTTTCTATTTCCTGTCCCAAACCTTCATGAATTCAACCTACGGAAGCTGGACATCTAGCTTTTGGCAACAATAAACGCAAAAGGTTAACGTTTGCTTAGGTCGATCCTATCGTGTGGGATCGAATTAACATGTCCACAACAAGGATCGGAAATGTGAAACTAGGAAAAAAGCTATCCTTAGCCTGCAGCTTCGGACTGACAGAGGATAGATTAGGTAGTTCAAACGGAAGAACAACGGATTTGTGATTCAAAGTCAATTCATTCCGTCCAACGACGTTAGTTTGAAGCGATGCAAAAAAAGGTATCTTTTGATTTGCGGCAACCAAACGAAACTTTGCAGAGACATCAGTTAACATCTCTGAGTTGGAGGAAAAAAGTTGGTGCAAGCAAAACTTTCCGAGCAGTCTGAAGAAAGAAACGCTCGCGTATGTGCGTTTCCCAGATGGGCAGCAATTGAGTATGCAAATAAAACGCAAAATATGAGACCGACCTCTGCAAAGTCTGAGTCAATCTGAGCTCGAGCTCCGGTGTAGAGGAGGTATTCCTAACAATTGTCCCTCTTCGTAGCGGCACAGCGCATTTGACAAACAATAGATGTTTCATAGGAATCGACATTCTAATGCTGTTTTCTGATGTTCTCGTTTCGTTTTTTTTTGTCTGAAGAGATTGATGCTGATTTATGCAAAATATCTAAAGTCCTCGTCCGGGCGGTGTGTCTATATTCCGTTGGAGACGTGAAACGAATACGTTCGCAAAACAAGACTCAAACAGTGCCACTAATTGAGTGTCCGATCGATGGTACCGGCGGTCACGGCGTCATGGGATCAATTATGTTGTTGACGCAACAACAACAACAAAAAGAAAGTACTCCGAGGAGAGACAAAACATGCTCGACATCAAGATACATAAGAATCACTCATTTCATTCGTGTGTTTTTGCCTCTCCTGCTACGCTGCTGGCTTGTTCTTTTTTTCGTCGGCATCCAATTGTGTTCAGCAAAGCGGACCGTTTTGTAAACTGACAAGATCTGTATGCTGAAGATTTATCCACAAAATTTCATCATTCTTGATTGAGCCACTTCCACACTGATCCGCTCGCTACGGAAAAAAACGAATAGAAAAGAACGCGGGAAAAAGGAAAATGTTCTGGTTGAGGCAAACCGGGGCGACATCATGCAAATCTTTGTCGTCCTTGCTAACGAACACACACGCCGCCGGAAAATGTTCCTTTCTTGGTTGTACGCTTCGTTCCACACCGAAGGAGTGTACCTTCGTGTCTGAGTGTGTGTGTTTGTATGTATTATAGCCGGTGTGTTCTCTCCATTCCTTGGTAGAAGTTTGACTTTCTTTTCGTGAAAAAGTCCGGAGCTCGAGCGGAGAAGAGACTCCGGTTGGCTGCCCAATAATGAAGATGGAAAAATATTTGTTCTTTTATCCTCCCTCGCATTTCCTCTACCCTCTATCGGCTCAAGAAACGCCATATGGGACGTCATTTTGGGCTCTGCAGGGAACCCACCTTCGTTACCTTGTATCTCCTTACGCAACTTTCGGGCCAAAGAAGCGAGCGGGTGAAAGATAAAATAAAAAAGAGGGGGGAAAAGGAAAATCGTCCCCACCGCGTACACCACAGACTTTTGGTATTATGGGTCAGACGCGTGGAGTCGGGGGAAAGGATGTGGAGCAACTGATGCATATCCAACATATTATATCATCCCGGTATCGGAGATTATGGCCGAGACCGAGGCATCTTCGTTGTCGTCGTCCGAATCAAGTCAACCGGCGGAAGGAAACTCAATTCATCACAAAGAAAACATTATGCAGTTCCACATACACCAACACATATACACACACCTGCACAAAGCGTAAGAAACCAAGCATTGATGCATGTCTCATAAAAGTTTCATACCGTAGCAAAAAGCGAAAGTAATGCAAGCGGGAATAAATGTTACCTCCTGCCGGGGTACGCAGGTGGTGGAAAACCTACCGAAAGTTTTCCTAAGACCGATGCAAGATTGGACATTTAATGTGGAAAAAAGCAGGCAGCCCTTAAGATTGTAGAAGAAGGTTGCATTTTGGGATTCACTCTCAAAATTGTCTCGCCGTAAGAATTTCCTTTTTTCTCCTACTTAGTTTTTTGGGTTGGATTCTTAGTTGGTGCATTTTCCGGATTAAACAATATGAAAAGTAAGTGAAAACGTATTGTTACGAAGCGAAGGTTGATTTAAAAAAGGAAATCTACGGTGTGTTTAAATGGTTGGAACAGTTGTAAAATTTTATCCTATTTAAACTTAGAAACATAAATTTTCCGTGGCTATTTATATGTTTTTTCCTAACTCTCTAGTTCAATTTTCCTTTGAGAGGCGCTGTTAGAAATAGTCCTGAATGTCTCTAACACTTATGTTCCGTTTTATTTCAGCAAATCTATCTCTCTTCTTGACCCAATTTAACCATTTTGTTGAAAATCTGTTTGGAATGTCATTTCTATCCTTATTCCAAGTGTTCAAAACGAAAAATTAAAAATCAGAAACACAATCTTGACGAAGAGAAATACAAATAACTGCCTTCGAAGAATATGTCTACTCACAAAATAGAAGAAACTTGATCGAAGAGATCTACTAAATGAGATGGGAAACATCAAACCGGGGATTTAGTTTGAGGAGGAATTTGTGCAATTCCCATTTCCATTTTCCACCTGCTCTTTGCAACTCGAATAACTTTCCTGCAAATTACAGCGAAAGCCTCGAAGATTTTTCTTCCGATTAACTCTCGGAATAATCAAAGTGCAACCTTTCTCATCAGCTGGCGGCTCATTTGCGCGCCGGAACACTTCAAGCCGAAGTTGTGTTGGCACCTTTCGCATCAACATCGACAGCGTCATCGCCATCGCCATCATCATCATCATCGTGTCACTATCGCGCGACCACCATCACCGGCCGAGATCCCATCCGCCGATGGATCCAGGACTAAATAAAAGTGAACTAAAACCGAGGCGCACGCACGGCGAGGACACACTTATCCCCGCTCGGCTTTTCCGAACCCCGGCGTCCCCATTTCCACCCGCCCGACAAAAGCTGACAAGAAGGAATTTCATTAAACTTAACGCGCATCAGCTTGTTCTGCGGTCGGAAATTTCCTTACATTATTCATGACACCGTATTTCCACCAGCAAGTTTTCCTCCAGCAACATCCCGTTTTCCCCGGCTTTCGAGCGACTATGTCGTGACTTAAGACGTTCCGCATTTCGATTACAAACTCGCTTGTCGCCTTCGCGTTCGAGGGAGGGGGGAGAGGAGTTTTCCTGTTGTCGCCGCTGGGATCGGGAAAAAATCCGCCGGCTTGACGATGGCGAAGATAGGTGATTGGCATGTCTGCTTCTTTACGTTCCAACCCACTTCGCCGCTCAATTTGCGACGAAAACAGATCAACATCCGCCGATCGCATCGTATCGTAAAGAAAAAATAACTGGTGCAACCCGATGAAAATCAAAGTTTTTCACCACACCAAGCTCCTGTTGACCCACTCCATTCGATGGTTTTGCTAAGGACAATTTTCACCATCACGGACGGGAATCTATGGAAGGAAAATTCAAACGTTCCCGGGTTTCATCCCATATACTAACACGCACATACACACACTCAACCATACACAACCAGGCGGGAACAAATTGGGGGGAACAGGATACGATAAGGCGATGCAGGGCGGTGGAAAGGTGGTGGTACGCGATGGAAAATCGAAATATTTTCCATAAAAACATATTGTGCACTTTGCCACCTTTTGGAAGTAATCGAACGCTAGCGATCCCTTTTTCCTGGCCTGGGAGGGAGGGGGGGAGGGTAGGAAGAATGGCGCTCGGTAACGATTATGACGATGATGACTTTCTCTCGTTCTCGCATCTCGCCCTGTCTTACGATATCTTTTTACTTCCCCTTTTTTCCTCCCTATTCTTGTCGTTACGTTATGGATCAGAAAAAATAGAGTGGCATACATAAAGTTTCGATTTTCCTGGCGTGGAAAACTCATACCCGTGGCGTCAGTTTTGGGCGTCTGCGAAAATGGTTCGTTGACAATTTTCTCCACCCGACCCGATTCCCGGGTGCGTGTTAAACCTTTTTTCATGCTCCTTCCCAGTAAAATATGAATGTTGCCGCCTTCGGAGGAAACGAAAGACACACTATGGAAGTACTGGCGTTGCAGGAAAATTGCCATAAGTGAGTGCACACTTATGCTGCCAATCGAGCGAGGCATCGTTTAAAACGAGGACAGACTCGACTCGACTCCCGGTTTTGGCGTTGCGCCTTCTTCCCACAAGGATAACACATTTGTCCTCGAAAGTCTTCCGGTTTCGGGCGCAGATGAAAAATCCATCGCATTTATTTTTTCCACCCGAAAGCCTGCCACTCGTCGTTCAAAACGGGACGTTGGTGTCTGATTCGGCGTTTGGCAGTCAGCACACTCTTGAGGGGCGTTTTCGATACGCTCTTTTACCATCCGTTACCGATCGGAAGGACATTATAAAAAGCTGCAGGGATAAATTTTACCGAAGTGATACTTTCTTGCTTTCGTACAAAAGAAACCATTTGTGAGAAGACGCTAGGATTATTTTTCGATGATCTGATATGTGTTAAATATTGGTGTTAGCATAAATTTAAATTCGATGGTTTCCTTTTTTTCCCTCTGCAACAAAGTTTTCTGAAGGTTTGTTTGCAACAAAGGCCAATTTAGAAGAAAAATAAATACATCTAACTCTGCAAATACAAAGACTAAATGCATGCAATGGCCGACGTTGGTTGGTGGAAAAGCAAATGACTGCGTCGAGTCAAAACGTTGGCTTATGCTGTACCCATTTATTGTTTTTCCAACCCACCACCCTTCCCCCGACCCACCCCCACTCGAACGCAACAAAGACGCAGACGATAAACAACGATACAACAAATTGCTCACCGTCGGCCTTACGATGGCAACAAATGTCCTGCGAGCCAAACTCCCACTATCTAGCTATCTTCCACCGAGTTCGGTGGGGGTTTTCGAGGTGGCGACGACGACGACGGCAAATGCAACCGGTTGGGAAACTGTTCCGCACCTTGGGCTGAAATGAAACTCATTTTTCTCGCCTCGGTAAAGAGGATGCACCTTGAGCCTTTTTTCCCACCTGCAACAATGTACGGCCGCGAGAAGCAGCTGTTGTTTCGTTTCAGCGCCTGCGATTCTTGGAAGTTATTAGTATCGGCACCCTTAACAAACCGACGGTGGAAAATTGCAACGCATTGGATGATTTTCTGTATATACACACGTAGAAAGTTTCCAAACAGATCGTTTCCTTCCCGTTGATTTAGAGGTTATTTTTCGCACCTCCATCTAAGCCAACTAACAAGCACTGCACGAGGTGAAAATCACGTAGTTTGCTAACGAGACGGTTCGCACATCAGGCGCTTCCCGAGTGGATCCATCAACGAACACCATTTTCCGAGAGATTGCTACCTTAAATGATGTGCTCCTGTTAGTTGCACTTTACCACCCGACGATAGTTTATTATGTCACAAATAATGTGTACGGGAATGCTCTCCCCTCACTCGTGGAGCCTTTTGGCGTTTTCCAAGGAACTCGTAGATTTACCCTACATTTCAACAAACCCCCCACTGGAATGGATGTGAATGCTAATTTTCTTGTCCAAAGCACTCACTTCATTGCATTTCTCTGCGAGCGGGAAAAAGGAGAATCGGGAAAAAAGGACTGCAAGAGGCATCCCTTCGAAAATGCTGGGTAAGAGGGACTATCATCGGGCAAATGTACACACCCACACGCACTCCGAGATCGTTTGCAGTCGGCACTTTTCCAAGCGAGACCAGACACCTATCGCGGCCTAACGACCTCCGGGACTTGACACGTATCGGGCGCTTGATTGTGTTCGGTCGTTCCCGGATCGTTCGCTAACGACTCCCGGCCCGGTTCGAGAAAGGAGTCTGTTACCTCGCGACTCTCAACACCACCACCACCACAAGCACGAAACGCCACACCAAACGGAGGGAAACGCGAGCCGGATGTGAAAGTGAAAGAAAAGATAATGTGCATTAAATGTGGTCATAAATTTTATTTGAAAATATTATATGTTCCCATGTTGTTTAATTAGATCCCTTTCTCCTGCACGAAAAACCGGGGGAGGGGGAAAAAGCGAGGAAAACCCGGAAGGAAGGACACGTCGTTTCGTGTTCGCGTTTGCTCGCACCATTTCGATGGGAGTTTCTTCGCGTGAGTTTTCCCAGCACCTTCTAAAACAACCCGAATGATGCTAAGAGTCTAGCGTTTGTCGCCTACTGATGAAGCCTAACGACGTCCTATCGGAGGTGTGGGGCGCGGAAAAAAGGAGAAAAGTGGGTGCGGATCAACAACCACACGCTGGGGATAATTTCACGCAAAACCTCGCAACAGACGAGGATGACAATTTCCCTCCCACGGGTAGGGGAAAAGTGTGGATTAACCAGCAAACAACGAGCAAGCAAGAGGTTTATCCTTTAAAGCCCGCGATAAAATCGCGAACATGAAGCATTTTTTATGACCTTCCCCCCGGTGCCCCTTTAACACGCATGTGCCCTCCTCGTGTACCGTAAAATCATAACCAATTTTATTTGCGCGATAATCCGAAAATGAAGCGAGCAGAAAAAGGGAAACGCTTCGGGAAAGTGCGCGTTGTCATCGCTTCGAAAGTGAACGGGAACTGCTCTATCGAGGAATGACATTTCAGAAAAGAAAAAAAGGAAAACGGGCGTATGTTCCGATGCACACGCAATCCGCAGCTAAGAGGGCAATTGAGATCCGTTATCGGTTGCGACATGACGAGAAAGAAGATGATGATGATGTTGATGTTAGCCACCGGGGAACAGAAAACTATCGTTCGTGAACATCTTCTTCATCTAATGTTGTTGAGGATGCCACGTTTACTCCGAACGGGACGGAAAATTTCCCAACCCCGAACATCGCGGTGTCGGGAAAAACGATCGGATCGAGGGGTGTGAACTCATTAAAATATTGTAGATTAAATCACTTCATTACGCCACCGATGAATTTGCGTGTGTGCGTGTGTACGTGAGTGTTTGTATAAGCACGTTAGAAAGAGGGAAAATAAGGAAGAAAAACACATCTAAGAATACACTTTCGGGAAGGGAAACGAGGTTTGCAGGCCATGCAAAACAAGGCATCCTCGAACGAAACATTGCCTTCAGCCGAGCCTCATCATCATCATCATCATTGAGAACGTTTTCCGATGGCTCATTAGGGATGAAAGTGTGAAAATTTTATGCAGTAGCCTAGGTGGAAAATCGTTTAATGATAACCCATCCCTCCCGCAAAAAATGGGGCCAAAGGGTGGGTTTTGTGGTGGAATGGAAAATTTCCGCCCTAGAAGCGGTAGTTAGCTTAAAATAAGTCTTTAATTGGGTTTTGGGCTCGTTGAGGGTTCCTCCTCATATGGTTCCACCAACGCCTCGGGAAAGCCTCTTCACTTTGAGGTGTGAGCGCGTGCTGGACGGGTAGGTAGATTATTAACAGTCGCCGCCCGTGTCAGAGAGGATTAAAAGAGTTTTCCCACTACCAAACGCGCAGGACGTGGGGTGTGGGCAGGCAGGGAACACATTAAATTTCCTCGTGTGATGTGATTACAATTTTAACCACCTTCACTATGTGATGGAAAACCGGAACCGAAATCGGTTCAAGTGAGTTTTGAGGACGGTCGTAAAGATAGTGAAATTTAATTATCTTTAATTTAAATTCGTACCTTTCGAACTGCTCTATTTTTAATGTTGAGAAAAAGTTACTTGCGTTGGAAAAAAGGAAAATTATTCAGATTAAAAATAACCACCGCTAGATAGCTAATCCGGAAAGGACAATAGTCGATTGGACGTGCGTCATTAACATCATGGTGAGTAATTACACCTTCGTGTCTAGTAATCCACCATATTTAACTTTCCAGTTGACTTTTCCGACGGATAAGTTAAACATCCTCCACGTGAAAAACAAATCTACGAGTGGTACTGCGAGATCCATGGAAATCATTTTATCATTTTCACCGTGTTTCTTTTCCCCACCATTGGAAAAGAATAGTCCCAGTGGAAAAACGAAAGAAAAGCCCCCGTATCGTAACAACTTTGCTTTGGTGGCTTTACTTCAGCTCCAGTTACGGAAAACTCCCCTTTTATAGCGTTTGCATAGCAAAGGCATTATCGCGAAACCGTCAACCGTACGAACGCGACAAGAGTTGGCGAGACTTTTCCGACTTGCGCGACAGTATCTCGTTTGGTGCTGGAAGATACCCACCGCAGCAGTGAACGCGGAAAAGCGGGATATCTTGCCCGCACGTCGGATTCCATTGCCGGTTGCTCGTTAGTTTTTCCGTGACGACTTTCCCAGCAGTCGCAAATGGAAACCGTACACTATCAGCGTCGTCTCGACTTTCCATCAAACCCAAATCCACTCGCCGCACACGTTAGTGTTCCCATAAGAGAATAATGTAAAATCTTCCCCCCACGGATCTGGAAGGACGACCAGGGAAAACGGTGGACAAGGCGGACGAATGACAAATAATTTGTAAATCGGGTGCAAAGTTGATTTTCGGGGCTTTCTTTTTCTTTTCCACTCTTCCCTGGTTTCGTTCCATCCGTTTATCCAGCGGGATTTTTCCACCCACGTCACGCAACCGGAAAGCTATCAGGGGGGGACAGCTCGGATAAACGATGGTTCGTTTGCGGGTACCCGAGTGACTTATGCAAAAATAATAGGTATAAATTCATTTTTAATCAAAATACATTAATTTATTCACCCAACCCACGCGGTCTCCCAGCGATCTCTCACCGTTTCGTGGAAGTTTTTCCCGCTACACCTTCGTCCGTGGTAGAGAAAAACGGACGAAGGCTCAGGTGAAAATATGGTGCAAAATGTTTACTTTTCCACCCCCTCGGAGGCAAGTTTCGGTATTCAAGGAGGGAGACTTTTAGCGTGCGCTTGTCTAGACCCTTCCAACCAGTTCGGTTGCGATAAAGTAGCCCAAGCAAGTAGCCGGCCATCTTGGGATGGACTGGGAAAATGTCCCCCCTCGGACGTTTCTCTAGGAAAATTATGTCCGGTCACGGGATGCGCCTTAGCTTTCGGTGAATCGAACGTGCACAACATCAGGCCCTTTCCCGGGCCGAAAATTTCCCTACAACACCAGAAAAGGTGCCGGCGCACGCAAAGGGAGTTTAGCTTTGCATAATGTTTTATCCCAAAACCTGCTGGTATCGCCTTTTCTATTTTCTACACGAAAGTTAAAATGAAATAAAAAAATGGACGTTCTTGAATGTTTGCCACAGGGATTGCTTTTTACGTAGTGTCCAAAAGTACTATCTCCAAGCGTGAAGCAAAACTCAAGGTGGTCAGAAGCAGGAATGGAAAATGTATTAGCGACCGATAATAAACAAGATTAACACATATTTATGGCATTTGCATGCCTGCGAGCTATAGGAATGCCGTGCATGCTTCGGTTTTAATTTGCAGGGGGGGGGGGAAAGTAAGTGGCCATCGATGCGTTCCCACCATTGTTGAGGACATAACGCGAGCATAAACAACGTAATTAATAATGTTTACCTGGCCGGTGCGCTTACATCGCAGATTAGATCGTTCGTCGATGGTTTATTAGCCGACCGACCGGTCCATTACAATAATTAAGGTGTATTGATGGGTTTTTCTTCCTTCTGATTGACTCCTGCGGTCGAATTTTCCGCGAAAACTAATTTACGAGATCCCGTTTGATCCGTTTGTCGGCCAAATTCTTTGCTAAAAAGCGATTCCCGGAACTCAGAAGTGGTAAAAAGCGAATTAAAGTGAGGCAGGAAAATACTTAAAACGGACCGAATGGCGTTCACGCCGGAGTTTGGAGGCGGCCATCCGGTCGGGATTGTTTCCACAGTCGCACAGTGGTGGAAAATTAAATTATCCACCAAAATGAGTATCCGGTCGGTTCGAAACGATCCCGGGAAGGTTTCGTGAAAGCGAAATAAAGATCCCAAAGGGGGAGAGGTGAAGGAAGAGCGAAAAAGGAAGCGAAAGAGGGACTTGACCTCCACCTCCGGAACCCCAAAATGACGCCAAAGCTAACCGCAGCGCAACGCGGCAGTCACTAAAGTGCCTCGGCGATGGTCCTGGAGTCGCCTCGCTCGCGGTTTTCCCTTATTTCTCGGGTGGTTGAGGAGGTGGTGGTGATACTGGTGGGTTTTTCGGTAGGAAGATAAAAATTTAATTACCTTCCGGATATGGCATTGCATGAGCTGACGATTGTGGAATGGAGAAGGGGGGCCCTAAGGAGGCCGAGGCGTACCAGAAGGCTTTAATGTGTTTTTCCTGCAGTGCTACGTTGTATCGCTAGAGTTTTTCCGCTCCTCGTCCCTACGCTTTTCCCACTTTTGCTTTCCGCTGCCGATCCTTTTGCAGGTGGCCTCGGTGAAAATTCCCTCCGGCACCACAACTCACTACCATTGCCGCACCTCCCCTCCCCACGAATAAAAAGAACACGGGAAAAGTGGCAGTGAAATGGAATCAAGAACCATTTCCCCTTTTGTTTTCTTTTCTCCCGGCTTTGCAAGACGTCGCGTGCTGCCAGCATTAAAGCGAGGGACGTTTGTGTTCGTGGAAAATTCGTCCTTTCCGTCTACTTTCTCTGCAAAAGCGCTCGGTAGCGTCGCTGATGGAAGGCGAAAACTAACAAGCGGATAGGATTGTCGCTTCTGACACGCAGCCAGGTTTCCGCCGGAATGCTCGGATGGCCTCGGTGTTGTGGGCACTACCGCAACACAAAATGACAAGTGGTGGTTCTTCAATTGAAGCCCGAACTGGGTTGCTGGTTGGAAATTTGAAGATACCATCCGGCAAGGAAAAAAGAAACAGTTTTTAAGTGGAATTAAACCAGCTTGTTTTTTCAGTTACACAATAATCCAGAATTCTGCAGAATGATTCATGGATGTTGATGAACATGGATTCTACTTAAATCGCATTCCTTAATAGCAATTTTTGTTGGAATGCCGCCGAAGTGGAGAAATTTTGGAATTTTATTTACGAATTTGTGTGTGTTCATTTTCAAGAGAAATAGCTTTACGAACATGTCAGCATGTTTCTATGAATGGTAACGGTTAAATCGTTGAACCGGTGAATTTATTTCGTTGAAGTATCTTTTTTTCAGTAAATTTTATTTACTGTAGAATATTTTACTTGTATTTAGAATACAAGAAAAACAAGGTCAAAACATTCAAAGGTTTTCTATGAAGTGACAATTTGTTGTTGGCATGATTCTAAGTGCGCTTGAATATCAATTACTATAGATCAATTTTAATTCGCAGCAAAAAGTGGAATGTTGAATGTTGAAAGTTTTAAAAACTAACGGATTCACATGCAATACCGTTTATTACCCAGTATTTAGATCATCCCACAATTTTGTTTAAAGTGATCCTTCACTTTAACATGTTTTCTACTTCGAGAGGAAATTTTACAGCTTCAATAAAGTAAAACTTAGCTTCCCTACCGGCTGTCGACAGCTCCGGAAAAAGTGCTCGAGGTTCAGTAATCGATCTCATGAGACCACACGACGTCCTGCCGTTGTTCCCTTCATTAAAAACCACTCCTTTTAAAGAGGAGTTGCTACAAAAAAGCGAAGAGCAAAATGTGGTACGATAATGCACACAGCATCTAACATCGAACCCGAGCTCTAACACTCGTCGCTCCAGCAGGAGCCCATTTCCTACCAAAGTGTGATGTTTTGATAAAATTAAAATTTCCACCAAAAAGTTTAACCTTCACGCGAGCGCACACACGTGAACACATAGTCACACATACAACTACAAGCGGTAACTATTCTTGTACCGAAGGCCTATATTCCTCATCCTTCTGCTAAACCCTCGCCTGATCCTGCCGGATGGAGCAAATCGTAGGCTATGCGGTGCTGGGTTAACTTTCCCGAGCTCTTCATTACCGCACACACACACACACACGTGGGAAAGCATCGGTGTCCGTGCCGAAAAGAGACACTGGGGAGCATTTTCCCGTTCGTCGAGCGAACGGGTTTTCGGGTTGCTGCTGAACCAGCTGAAAACTTTTCCCATTTTTCCACACAACGATCCGAGCGTTTTCCTCAAACCTGTTTCTCGGGGACTCAGAGTTTCGTACGTTCGTTCGTTTGCTCGCTCATTGCCAGCTTTTGATTATGTGATGGAAAATTAACGTCTTAATCGTGGTGCGGTTTTTCACGTGGATGATCGGCCACAGCCACATAGGAGTGTGTGGTACCAGCCTTACTTCAAATTTCCCTCGAGCAGGCGGCAAGGGAGGGAGGGCGGAAAAGTGCGTGAGATGTTTACCTAATGTGTTTGGGCACGCATGAGTGCCATCGCTTGCTTAAAAGCCGGGAAAAACATTAACAACTAGATTTAAAAATCCCTCCAGCATAGACAGTTCACAAAGATGCGCAGCCTTGCCAGCAGGAACGGCCTTTGTTTAGACAGGGAATTTCCGTAGCCAAGTCAGAGGGAAAAGTCAGAGCATCCCATCATTTCGGCGGTTGACGGGAAAATGAAAATGGCACCCCACACAAGGAGAACCGTAGCGCGTGATATGATTTTCTAGACCTACGGACCTAGCGGTTGGGTTCATTTTCTCTCTAATTTTCCATCGAAGCGGGAGGAAATTTGGCAGAAAACAATTTCCCAAAACCATGAAACGCCGGCAGGCGGAACGGTTATTTCCTTCCGACGTTCGCTGATGGGTGAAACGACGTCGCGCGTTGCTGGTGAAAATTCATCCTTTTTCCCAAGGTGGCGAGTTGAAAGTAGGAACGTCTTCTATATCTGGCAAACGACGAAAGGGTTGATGGGCGCCAGAAGGTAGGCAATTTATTTGGCCCACGGAGAAAATGGTGGAAAAGCGTTGCTTATCTGTAGCGGCATTTGTTTTGATGCTATCAAGACACCTTTCTTCGGCTCCAGAGTTCGACGTACGAAGATGATGGAAAATCAGCCCCGTAAGTGTTGGGGAAAAACGGGGGAGTTTTGGCACGCGCATCGCAGCTACCGAATTTTAAATGGGAGCCCTGGGAATGGCAAAAGGCATTCGCCGTTGGTTCAACACTATTCCTTCCGGGGAAAAGCAGTCAACACACAATGGCAAGATGGATGGATGGTTAATTTTTCCAAAGGGCACACAATTTGTGCCACACGTTCGCTCATTTTTGGAGTGCGATTCCGCCCCTGTTCCCACCCCGTGGGGGAGATAATTGAAAGGATAACGTAACCCGTTTACTCCCGGGGAAGCTGCCGATTTGCACGCCCGGATGTCGAAAGGGTAACAACGTCCCAGCTCCGGAATGGATACACCGGTTACACAATGAGCCACGAAATAGACGAGCAATAGAATGGGTGAACGTGCGCGTCGTTGTTCGTCAGCGAGCAACAAGCATCGGCAGCAGCTCGCAAGATGGCTGAGATGAATTAATTCTTGTAAGACTTGTTAAAAACCCCGAGCGAATAGAACGGATTCACTGTAGCGAATTAATTAGACGTTCGTTTCGAAAGTGAAAACCAGAAATTTCAAGCTGAGATAAGAAGTTGCCAGCATGGTGTAAGGTGGTGTAAGAAGAAGTAACCAGTAACTGCTGACATAACTCACATTTATTTGAGCAGCGAGTTAATGAAGCAATCCGGCACAACACAAACACGAGCCGTCGAACGAAACGCAACGACAAGCAGTTATTAAAGATTGCTTTTGTTTGCGATTGTGTTCGCCAGGGAAATGGTTCTTCCACACACCGGCTTTAAACATGGCTTTTACAACCAGGGACGTAAGAAAAAAGAGAGGAAAGAACAGCCTCTACCCTGAATTACATCTGGTTTCATGAACACCTCCTCGTTTCCTCCTCCGAATTACGTTTACGAACAATAAAATTCGACCGATTTTGGTGCGTGCTGAGTTCAACAATGTCTTACGGTAAAACAAAGGCCACGTCAAGGCTTGGTTATCGTTCTTTTTCCCCGCAGGATTTTCACCGCCATGCGTCAATAAACATCACTTGAGACGTGGTTTTTATTTGGGGTGAAACGATCGAAATTGCTGACATTGAGGTAGGATACGCTCGGTTGGATTAAACTCACCGGCGCAAAATATCCTTTCTCTCCCGAGTATCACACCTCGCCTTTTCCCCTCCGATGCTGGAAGGATTTTTCCCAAGGCGCCTCGTGAGTTCCGCGTGAGAGTTGTTTGCTATAAAATTGTGCCTAAAATCTCCTTCGAAGGGAACAACACAACTTCGTGCGCTCTCCGCGTAGCTTTTTAATAGCGGGATTTTATTTCTCTCCAATCCGCTCACCGCATTGCGAGCTGAACGAGTTTTTCTCAAGCCAGCGATAAACCAGTCCCGCGTCGTTCCATTCGAGAAGGGTCAAAATCAAAGACGGAAATCTTTCGCCGAGCCCGAGGGGTTGCTGCGAAGGAAAACAAACCCCGAGAAGACAAACAGGAGCACCGACGACGACCCTTCCGAGGTGCTTTTTTACGTGTGTTCGTGTGTTCTTAGCGCCAACCCGGGGTGTACATAACACCGCACGCAAACAATAGAACAGAAAAGAAATCCTTTTCTGGGGGAAATCGACCATTTCAAGGCTGCGCCACAAGACGAAACGTGCGGGGTAAGGTGGTTTTGCAGCTGGAGGAATTCTGATTGCCAGACCAAGTGACAGCATCATCCCCGGGAAAATATGCTACAACACGTGCGCGTGTGAGTGTGTGTGTGTGGTGGGTATCGTCCTTTTTCCGTTATTTGGACACTGTTTGTTCGGTGAGTTAATACGATTCTCGGACCTTTCCCGCCAGCGGAAAAGGCCGTTTGAAGGTAATCGGACCACGGATTCACTTGAACTGTTCCGAGACGGGAACGTAAAAAAAAGGAGAAAAAAAACCCGTGCCACCTACACAAACACAATATCAAACTCGGGCGGGAAAACTTCGCCACACAGTGTTGTCCGAAACGCAAGCTCTTTGCCGATGATTATGTCCAGCCGAGCGCAGCGAACCATTTCATATCAGAAATCGACGTGATCGGATTGTCCATATTCTATTTTCCTCCCCTCACCTCCTCGTGTGCCTTAAGGGCAGCCGGCGGCCGCTTTTCCCAAAATAAAACCCCTGAAGAAGAGAGTGGGTCCTCGCCGTATGTCCGAAATTCGATTGCTTTCGAACCAAATCATTCCCCGAAAGGGGTTGGGAGACGGAAAGAAAATTGCTTCCCTGATAAGCATCGCACAACAATCGGAAAAAACACACATACAAACACACAGCGATGGTGAAACGAATCGAACCAGTCGCTAAACCGACACCGTAACATGCCGACCGGAGCTGATGGTCATGCTGAAACATGATAAGAGTGATGACCGACGAGAAAAGAAGAAAAAAACGAAAAAGAACAAGAAAACGGTGGCAAATCGGTGTGGCGTGGGCCGGTTGTGCCCGAATAACATAAAAGAGGCGAAGGGAAAAACCCCTACATCGAATTGACATAAATGCGTCCTTCACGGGGGAAACCTCGAGTGATGTAGAAAAAAAGGGTCAAAATATGTTTTTATTGTTATGAATTGTAGCGACGTTCCGGAGTTCGGAACCGGACGCCAAAGTTATGCTGCTCGCCCCGTATGCAGCATCATATCGTCCGGCAAAAGGTGACCGGGCTGCGGATTTTCCCGGGGCAGGCCTAAAATTGGCGTTATGGTTGTTATTATTGCCAGGCGGTTCAATGCGTCCGTGATGTGTTTTTCTTTTTCCCGTTCGTTCGTCTTCTTCTCGCCATTCCGCCCTCATCGTTGTGCCTTTTAAAAAAAGCGAGGAAGGAAATATGATCCTTACCTTCGCTGGAGGCGGTATTTGTGCCCTCAAAGCCGCACCGAGTTTATATCGGTCCGGGTTCTCGTCAAGCGGCTTTCGAGCCGTAAGCCTGCCACGGGGAACCAGATGAACGGAGAAACGTCACCAGATAATCGTTCTGACACGAAATCGAAGCACACAATCGACGCTCGACGCCATACTTCCCCTCAACCCCCGTCGAGCCTCCATAAGCGATTATTTAGGCATGCCTTAGTTTTTCCTTTTTTCCTCTTCGGATCATGCTAACGGTTTTTGCAAACACAAATCGCAATCCTTGCGCCATCGAACACAGAAACACACACACGTACGCAGGGTAAACTCGAGATCAAGCTGGCAAATCCCAATCAAATAGCTGATTATCATACTGGGAGGTGATAGAATGACATGGTATTACGGTATGTTTCCATCGGAATTGCAAATTATGATACTCACAAAAATGGCTGCTCGATAAAACGCCAATAATCGGATTGGATACATCGGTCTTACCTGGAAGAGAGATAACAGTAAACATAAAGAAAAACCCTTTGATTAGAATATCACCGAGGCACGAGGGTCGTAAGCATAAACCCGGGCTTACACACACACACACACACACACATATATATATATATAAACGCATACATTAAACTGTGAATTGGAGTTTATGTTGCAAATCGAATGGATGAAATTGGATGTTTTCTAAACACACGAGCACAATATGGGAAGCCGGATCGGATGTCGATAGGGAGCAAGTATAAGTTTTTCCCGGTCTTTAAAATTTAGTTGAAACTTTCTGGCAATACTTCTCCATCCAATCACTTAAAGACGTTTCGAAGGGCTCTCGAAAAACTAACCCAACGTGCTGAAATCAAAGAGAGATGCTTGAAAGGAAACAAAATAAAACCAGCCTAGAGAAATAGCTAAAAACCGGTCGCCAACCGTTCGTTCGACAAACATTCGTTTGGGAATCGTGGTGTGAACCTGTTTTGATGTGGATGCTGCTTTCGGTGCAGACAAAATCTCGCACCGAACAGCGAAAAACTGCACCGCCGTCATCCTTTCCGGTCGGCGCAAGAAGGAAAAACCCCGATTCAATCGTGGTAGTGGTGGTGGTGAAAAAGGCTGCTGCTTCACAGTTCGTTTGCTCAAGATTTTGCTGAAGGTACGTTGGCGCCATCTCTCTCTCTTTCTTCTTCACACGAAGGATAACACGCGGCTTTTCTTGTAGCAGATGTGATGATGCTCAGCATAGTTCAAAGCACCTCAAAGCAGCAGGAAGAGGAAAAAAACGAACAAACACAAACGAGAGGTGCACACAGGTATGGATGGAAAGTGGGGGGAAAAACGAACAAAAAAAAAACACCCTGGGTAAAATACCGGCTCCGACTCCCAGACACGGTGATGATGTGCCGACATTTGCACACTGCAGACAAGTAAATAAAGGTGGGTCGTTCTGAAAAACCCGGTGCGAGTTCATCCTTTATCCTTATGCCCTTTCTGTCTTCAAAATTCAAGCTAAACAAACGATGTTTTAATACAGGAACAAAAAAACACACACAAACGTTTCGACAGGACAACATTCCTGAAGCCTAGAACAGACGGTGGTTACGGCGAGATCCCGAATCAAATCGAGAACCCGGTATTAAAGTATTCCGAGACACTCCAACCGGAAAGAGTGTGTGATTGTTCATATAGTCAATCAGCGAATGTCAACAGGGCTTCCTTTTCCCCCACTCAACAACTCTTCGTCTTGCCTTGGCGTCCGTGTGTCACAAATGCCAAAGCCATGGGGAAAAACACACCGAACCGAAAGTAACGTGAAGCATAATTCCTTCCAATGCAGATGAACCGGTGTGAGAGTGTGCATAAGCGGATAAAACTTTGACGACGAAGTTCGACGAAACAAAGCAACGTAAAATAAACTCTTTTCGGCCTGAAGCAGAAAGAAATCTCCGGAGTGGAGAATGTATCAAAGGCTTCTGTGAATGGAGTACGCATCTCCATCAGCAGCAGTTGTCATGACATTAACACCGTCGCTGTGTATATGCGGGGGAAAACTTCCTAAAAAGCTTTCACCGAACGTTGAAGCTCGTTTGTGAAAATGGACACGCTCAGAAGGGAAAAACGAATACCGCGCATGAAATATATTTCAATGATGGCAAAATAATAACAATACTGTAACGGTATGTGTTAACGTGCTTGTACCGGCATTCGTGGGAATGAACGGTTGTCAAGGATGCGGAAACCTTTAATTGCACTGTATTTTCTCGCTGATATGGAGATGATCACAACAATGTTGTCAAGTATCAAGTCTAACAAATCAGGGTAAATTCTCTCCAAGTTGTAAAACGTTGAGTACTTAAGGAAAGGTAATCAAATTTTTCGTTCCCTAAATGTGTTCTTTCTTGCAGAAGTGAATTCTGATTTGTTTTCAGGCATTCAAATTTTTTACAAAAGTTTATATCGTTAGTTTTTGCTTTCCAAAACTGTTACAAAATTTCCTACCAAGTAGATTGAGGTTGTGAAAAGGGAAAAGCAAAAATATGCTGCTAGTGAATAAGCAAAAACATATTGTAAAGTTAAACAAGGAAACAATAAAACCGAGAACATCTTTCCAAAAAAGAAGTGAGTGCTCATAAACAGAGTGTACTTGACAGCAATTTCGAAATGGTTTCGGAAAGCATAGCCGGCTGAACTGTGTAAAACTACTTGAAGAACCAGACATGTTTGAACTTTAACTTATAGGGGTTTCGAGGGTAATACGCACGCTTAACGAAAACTATTAAGTTTACAATGAACTTGGCTAGGAAATGATGATTTTTTCAATTCAATTGGTTGATTAAGGTTGTAACTTATAACCTGTACGGGAATTGTTGTCTTTTTTGCTAAAAAAAAATCATGAAGTTTACAAATAAAAAAGATTTTAGATAGATACGTATTTTGATGAAGTAAAATGCGTATGTGCTGTGGTGAAATGTTCGAAAAAGGGAACGTACACCAAAACAAAGCGACAAAATGTACCATAAAAGTGATCCAAGATGCATAACAAAATAGAAGAACAATCCACCTCTCAAATCATAAAGTTTGGATCCAATAATACTAAAAAAAACCCTTAATCGGCAAAATTACCTCAGTACCTATCCAACTAGTTATTTTGGTTTGTTTTGTTTTTAACTCATAAGATCTCCATATTTCAGTTCACTCGTGCTTAAAAATGACAATTATTCCGACAAAAATGCATTTTTCAAAAGCAATTGGAAAAACAGCGCGTTACCACATGGGGGCATATTACGCCAACCACCCCCAAATTTACGTTTAACTAAACGAATGAAAAGCATCTCGTACGAAGTAATGTTAAATGTCTTAGAAGTTTCGACATGTTGAATAAAAATGTATGTCGCGTGTATCAGCTTTATTGTACAAAGCATTTAATTAAATTAAAATCGAGTGCATGTCACCATTGAACTTTACATTTAAAGTTTTCTGTTGCGACGACAACTGTTGCTTAAAAACACATTGATCAACACGATTATAAATCCAATTACACTACCATCCGCCACCGCCGAACGCACACGTGTCCTGTGCGGTTGCATGGTTGAGGCGAAATAAATGCTTCATTGTATGGCTCACTTCCTCCACACAAAGGACAGCAATGGAACAACCTGCCCATTTTTTAATGGAACAAGCAGTTGATGATCTTCCTACTTGCAGCATAAGGTACTCCAAACACCAAGCGGTGGATGCAACGAAATTGAACCGTAAATCATTTCCACTCGAAACCGTACCAAATAAGGGTTAGGGACGCGATATGATACGACGATACCGAAACATCAAACTGCACAATTTACAACCGTACGTCGGGTGCACCGGAACGAACCATTTGTCGGGTCGCCGTCTTCTGCTCGAAAGGGAACGACGTCCGCTCGCGCGAAGGTCCTTGACAAATTGCACCGACCGGCCCGGTGACAGTCATGAACCGCAACCGGCGGCACGCAGTAAATGCAGGATCCCTTGGGGGAAGGGATGCACACTCATTTGACAGCCCAATTCGTCCAATGCACCCGACGACACCCTATCCTTGCAGAGGGAACATCATTTTCAAAGGCGTTTGTATAGCAAAGGAATCATCTCGCACAATGAAAGGATCAAAAACCTAAACGCGAAAGGGCAAACATAAGCTCGAAGTCCTTAACTCGGCTGTGTTCACGCTTTCTGTTGCGGCTTTCTTTAGCACATTATTGGGCTCCTTTCTGGCCGATGGGAGGGGTCCCAAAATTGAACAGGCACGTGCCGTCGATTCCGGGTCGCTTACCCTTCGGTTTCTTTCCTGGGACATCCCAGGAACCCTCGGAAAAAATGTAAGACTTTCTCCTTCTCGCGTTTCCAGAACCAGTCTTTTTATGTTTTTAATTTGTCCAATTGAATCGTCAAAACCTCATTGCGGGACGAAACGGGCAGTGCAAAAGGGTGCTTGCCTTTAGGTAGGGTACCTCCTTTAAGAAAGAAATAAAAGCGGTCTTAAGTCACACGAGGTGAAAGGTGTCCCGAAAGAAGATAGACACACACACACCCCGTGTTTGCTCGTGCGGTTCAAAGGTTAACACGCTTATCGAATGAATATACGTGAATGGATGGTTACCTGTGCGAGGAGGGTTTTTAAACGTTTCATGGTACACGATTTTCGGTTTTTCTTGTGGAACGCCTTTGCGGAGGAAAAAAAAATACCGGCACATATCCTTCCCGACATAAACGGATAAATATGTAAGAAGGGTAGTTTTTGTAGCTAAAATGCCTAAACGGATACGACTCCCGGGCACGTGGATTTTTATGCCAAGGGAGATGATTTGATTGGTTGGGATTCGACCTTTCGTGGTAGTTTTCCATTTTCCTTTTAACCGAAATAATCCAATACTGCATATGCGTGAAAATGCTATCATCCATTTTGACGATTTTGGGTGTAATGCGATTGCATTGAATCGCTTGAACAAGTTAAGTCAATCTTCGTGCTTTGAGATCTCTTATCCATTTTCGGAGACTGATGGAACGTGCGTTCTTTAATGGAAGTTACCCAAACATAAAGGGAAGGGAAAAAGATACTTTCTTCGGAAAAAAGAAAATGGATTCGTGTGTGGAGTGAAAAACAAAACAGGTTTTTACTGAACGGCCTGCTTGAGTAGTTTCATGTAATTTGAACCGAACAAGGGTGGTGTCAGGACGTGGATTCACTTTTACCCCTTCTACCGCCTCCCACCTCGGACAACGTCTCGTAATGATGATGAAAATTTCGTATATTTGTCATCATCCCTTTTCGGGGCTGGCGATCACGAGGGAAAACCTATCCCTTCCCTTTCCATGTGAGTTTTCCGACGTGGAGAAAGTGTTGTAGAAGGCCACCTCCCGTAGGGAAACCGTCCGTTGGTTGGAGTCGGGCTGGGAGAGAAAAAAAGGTAAATTATGTAAAACCACAGAACAATGTCGAATTGCGTACGACTCTCCTGAGATGGGGCGACACACAGTGAGGCGTCGACGGCCCCGGTTTGCTTATCGGAAAAGTCATGCTACCCTATGAAGAGAGCCGAGCCGAGTAGTAGTAGCCGTAGCTGTCGTGCAAAAATCATCCCTGGGCAAGCCAGGGGAAAAACGGCCGATAATTCAATCCTTTTTCCCCCACCCTCGGACAGTTTTCAGCTTGGCCTTGACTGGCTCTGCAAAGGCTAAAATGATGATGTTATCCATGTGCACCAACTTTTATTATACACCAGGCAGCACTTGCGATGAGTAACACAAAGCCGCACCGCTTTCCGTTACTCTGCACTGCTTTTTTCATATCTAGCTAAGGCAATACATTCGATGGAAAATGAAATGTAATCTGAGGTGCATGATGAGCATGTTTTCTGCCAGCTCGAAATAGATTTTGCGTAAGAAAACCCGGACTGAATATTGCCAACAAAATACTCCATTACATGAGATATAGAATTGTTGTAAATTAAGTCCTAGATTTTGTAAAAAAGAGAATGAAATATAGGTTAAAGATTTGTACTCTAGACAACCTATTCAGAACATATCTTTTTGTGGTGATGGATTTATGGTTTTCAATGCCGTAAAAGCCCATCATCCATTTTCCGAAAATCTGAATCTGCGTACAAGATTTGGGATTGCACAAAATGTTCGCAAAGTGCCACCCGTCCGCAATCGAATATGCTGGAAGTAAGGTCCTTATATTTGAACCCAACCAACTCCAACCACCTTGCTCCATTAGTGCCGCATTCAGTGCATGTGCAGTAAAAGTGCAGTTGTAACTAAATCCTTCTGCCCCCGGCTCGGGCTCGAACCCCGGAATACGTCATACGTCTGCCAAGCACTGACCGAAAGTGAAGGGTTCGAGTTACTCGATGTGTGTAATTAAATAAGAGCTAGGGAACGACCGAAACCTACTGGTCGGTGCACGGTTTGAGTTCGGGTTCAGAAGTTGAAGCTTTTCTAATTTGATTAGAAGCTTTAAAGTGAACCCAATGCCCAACGGCGGGGAAGGGAGGAGGGGGTTTTCTTTTTACATTTTCGAAGCCCCTAGAAGGCAACGCATTTTCCACCCCAACTGAAGGCGGAAGTCCGTAAAGTGTTCCTAAGTCCGAAAATATGAAATGTTTCTGCAATGCACTCAACGAAAACCTCTTCCTTGTTCCGTGAATGAGGAACGTAAACCCTGAACCGGTGAGCTCTTCGTTCCGGAGACGATCGAGAGAACGGACACATAATGGCACTTTTCATTCCCGGGTGGGATATGGACTGGACTGTCACAGTCATCAGCTGCCCCGGTCGATGGGGTCGACGTCTGTTGTCACACCGAGATTGATGGGCCGGGATGAGCGGTCGGGTGAACGGACCTTTTCCGGTTGGAAAAACCTTCCATTCATTACCTAACGTCTGCCATTTAGCGAAACGGAGTTGGAACGAGTGAAGCTTTGCTGCGGTTCGGTTCGAACAAATCCAACACCGAGTGGACATGAGCCCAGCCTGTCACAGTGGTGTCGAGTGTTTGCTACCCACATCACGAACGCTCTTGACCATCGTTTGCCATCGTGTACGTGGCACTAGAGTGAAGCTTCCGACCCCTACCTTCGTCGGCGAGGTAGGACGACCGTCCTTTTAATGATTATTCATCATTTATTTATAATTAGCACCGATTGAATTTAGTGACCGAACGGGGAGAACTTTGATAAAATGCGAATGAGTGAATTTTGATTGAAATTTATGTGTCTGCTGGGGTCTCGCTTTCCTTGTTTCTTGTGTCGTATAGGATCAAACCAGGAACCAGCGCCATCGGTTCGTCACTGGAATGGGAGGGAAAAAACGGATGTCGACGATTGGTCAACAAGCTGAAGGTTTTAGCTTTTTCCACCGAACCGAACGGTCACCAAGGATGGGTTCATCCGAGGAGGGACCGTTTTCGTTGTCCCGCGAATCCACCTCCATCCTGCGGGGAACGGGCAGGAACTCCTAATGATAATGAATGTCGACCCGGGTGAAGATGAATGGATACACATAACCGTGGCTCTGGTCGTCCGTTTTAGGTATTTTCCCGGTTACCCATAAAGGAACAAGGAGGACGACGGCGATGTGGGAGATATATCCGCAATTCTGAGAGAGAGTGAAGCGACCCACGGGTTCGTCATAACAAGCGGCCGAGATTTTAGTCGCCTGGAACGGACGAGGGAGGTCAATAGCGAAACAACATTTTATTGATGGGCCTGGATTTTTGGGGCATCGGAGGATGGTACCGGAGGCATCAAGATGTTCCGGAATAGAAGCCCCGACTATGGAACGACGGCTTTAGCGTGGATACATCAATTAGTCTGTAATGAAATGGTTTTCGTTTTCGCTGATCCCTGACCACGAGCCCCAGCGCTAGAGTGTGGTGCTTGTTTGACTTGTTCGCCTTGCCCTAACACGACGCGATACCCTGCCTACCTACCAGCACACAAATGGCGCCGACGCCGACGCGCACAACTTGACAAATCGTTCCGGATCAAATCAATAGCACGCGAAATGAGTTTCAAATGAGACGCCGTTAATTATGCAACACGGGATGGCGTGCGAAAAACCTAACCTCAAAAACCCTCACCGACCCACACTCGACAGCTTGACCGTTTACCTTCGGAAACGCGTTGTTATCCAGCGTTGTAGATGTTCTTTGAACACAGCTACGGTAAGAGGAGCTACGGTCGTTGTCGTTCGGCTGGATGTCCAAACGAGACTTTAGCAGGACGCTTTTTTTCCTCAAAGAGCACTTCTTCCTCTATGGTCAGAGAACGCACGGTCGATCAATCTTCCTTTAACACGCGGATCGATAGGACAGGATTCCGGTCGGATGTTGGATCAACTTGAAATCGAACACTTTTTACAAATCACTCCACAGACAGAGGACAAGTCGGCAAGAGCAACGTGTCAGACTTTAGGACGTAGGACCGTTTCTGCACGCGAGTACCGTTCCGTGTCACCACAGCGTCAGAACTAGCTCCCGACGGATGGCCAGCAAAGTTTTGAAGCCCTGCTGCGCCGTATGTAACGTGCGTACGTATGAGTAGCTACTCATTTACCGACTGCACACTACGAAATGCGCAAACTTGCATAACGAACACATAACAAACTGATAGTGTTTTTTCGGAGTAGTTGGAGGCACCACCCCTATGCCCTTGCACTCGGCAGTGTATGTGGCGCAAAGGGAAACCTATCTCCTTCCGGACGTCGCCAGCGTACCAATTTAGAAGTCTCGATGCCAGCGGAAACCGAAACCAATCCGTTTCAAACCAGCCAGCCGGGGGCCATCATCCTGTCAACAAAAGCGAAGAAAGGAAGCTCGAAAGTCCGAAGAAGTGAGCCAAAAAGAAAATTCCTACAGAATGTGAACCAAATGGATTTTGAGGTATAGGGAGAGGAGGCGCTATTTTGCCGTTGTTGTACAGAAAAGTTGGCAAAAGTCAGAGGAGGCGGAACACCCCGCACACGTGCGTGCCATTCCTTTCGTTCGACCAGAAACGACACATTTACGGACTCTACGAAGCACTAGAAGTGTTATGTGATGTTATATGGGTTTTCTACACATTGGAACCATCCCAATCGAACACGAGCAGCATATGATAAGAGTTGTAAGTGTGCGGCTAGTTTTCCAGCGTCACAGCGTATGTTGCAACGTAAGGATTATGTGCAAAACAAGCCTGACATGATTTGAACGAAAACTAATTGGCAAACTTTGTTTCCGACCGAGCAGGAGTAACTTTGTAATTCGTCTATGACATGCCTATGGTCATATAAGTTGGTTTAGTCTTGTTGCAAATTAAATATACAAGATCAAATACAATAACAATGGCCAGCTTTTTCCGGCATGAGAGAGTGTAATCTGTCACATTTATACCAAACATAGGTAATTATTAGCCGTATATTAGCTGAGAAGTATTGTATATGATGCTTGGGGAAATTTCAAGGAAGCGACAGCTCAAAAGCACATTTGAAGTATCCCAAACCGAATATTTCAAACTACAGACAGACAAAGTTGAGTTTCATATTACTTAAGTATTGTAATGTAATCCAAAATAGTCATTGAAAATTGTTTTATAAAGCAAAACTGGGGAAAACAGAAGTGGCTCTATAGAAACTGGAAATATCCATAAATAAATTTAATATTACAGATGTACTTCGGAAAACTACTCAAAATTAATTCCTAACTGAGTCTCTTAACCCCAGATTGCTTTATTTTTACTGATAATATCGATAACCTTCTAAATCCAGCAAACTTGGGGTGTCTCTATAGAAACTGGACACAGTGCATTAGCATTTAAGCTCACTACAATGAAACTAGATATGAAACCATTTCCTGAGACCAACAATCAGGTCTTTGCTGATAAAGTCGGTTCTTACTTCGAAGATTTTCCAAATCAAATTATTCTAATAAGTCGCCAATTCTTGCGGCTAGCGAATGGAATTATACACCATTTACCGTATCCCTCGTGAATCCCTCGCGAAGTGTCCCATTTTATCACCGCGTCCGAAAACACGTCCTGAGTCCCCCAACCGCCGCTCGAATAAGAGGCTCGTATTTCAAAAAAACCCCTGACTTCCCCAACCTTAACGGTAGTCAACCACCGCTGGCCGTACGCAAATCGGCTTATAAATCAGTGACTTTTTCCAACATAAATTTCCTATTTTCCCTAACGAAGACGACACTATCAGCGCGGCGCTCGCGTCCGAACGAACGTTGCGTCCCACGACCGAAAAACATCCTGTCTGTTTTGTTTGCTTGGAGCGGC
This sequence comes from Anopheles sinensis, assembly GCA_000441895.2. Lineage (NCBI taxonomy): Eukaryota > Metazoa > Arthropoda > Insecta > Diptera > Culicidae > Anopheles > Anopheles sinensis. Next base: position 329,492 of record KE525268.1, on the reverse strand, counting down.
GGAAAATCGACGCACGCAAGGGTGGGGGGAAAAATTGAAATATTAACTATATTTTCCAACTGGCGACCGGAACACGGGACGCTCGCCGTTTGTTGGTTGGCTGGCCGCTAGAGCGTGGTAATGAATTCTCTTCATCTCGCTCGCGAACGCTGCTCCCTGAAGATGTAGTCAGGTTTCTTGTTATCTTTTACACAACGGAACCGGCTGCTGCCGGTTCGCCGAAAGGTAATCTCTTACTTCGGTCGGAACCCAGGCCAAGGCACTACTTCTCCGATAAGGGTGAGGGCCCTTTTTCCATCCTCTTCAGTGTGGAGTGGCGAGTGGGAAAAAGTGTAATATTTTCCGAGTGCAAAATAATAATCCACGCCGGGTAACGATTTTCCAGGTGGATTCTTATCTTTTCCTTGTCCTCGGGCCACGTTGCAAGATGCCCAGGGAAGGGAAGCAAATGTTCGCTTTAGAGAAAATATCACATGACCTTTGTGACTGATTTTACCATTTTCACAATAAATTATTATACTTGTTTAAGACCATCTCATACCAAAATACAGTATGACTCATGGACTTTTGAAAATGGTTTTACCAAAAAGCGCGCTATTTTAATTAGAAATACTTAGAAAACCCAACTCTCAAGAACATTACATCCCATTTCCTTTCGTTTCACGTTGTTTGCGTTAGTAATGAGCAAGGAAAACAATTTTCCGCAGCAAAACAAACATCGAAAAGGACAAAAACGCCAACTGCCCAGTGATGGCGGTGCTCACGTTTTCGTAACGGCTAGACAGGATGGCTGTTTACCACGCTTTTATCGACATCGTCAACGGCGTTAATCTTAATTAAGAACTATGCGATGATCGTAAAACTGGCATTAAATTGGCGAGTGTATGTGTGTGTGTGTGTGGCCGCGACCGGGCTGAGATGAGGATGTCCGTGGAACGTACCTGGAATGAGAAGAATAAAAAAGTGCGAAATTAGTGACCAGGTAGTCGTTAGGTCGGAAAAGGGAAATATTTTAAGATTGATTTACAGGGAAAGTTCTAAAAGCTGCACTAAATAACGTTCCCGTTAAGGGTTCTTCCTTGACTTGATTTGAATCATGGGCCGCTTCGCTTCCATCGGATAGTGATTTAAATCCGGAGATATTTTATCTCGCTATCCTCACTTACAGAGTATCTGCTTTTTTAAATAAATCCTGATAAAAGAAACTCCATTCCAAAGCAAGAAACCTAACGAAGGAACCCTGGCTAAGCAATAAGATACAAATAAATAAGATTTACTTCCCATTGATTCGTTCGGAGTCGTATTCCCTGTTTACCCAAACCCTTTTCCTCGCTCGCTATGCAAATGTGGTTTTCTAGAGTCAGCTGCTGCTGGGAAAACGGAAGTCCCAAGCCGCATCCGCATCGCCTTACGACAAAACTACTCAGTCATATCCTCCTACTTCTTTCCGGGACTCAAGGAGCTCCGGGAGGACGTTAATAGGCTTTGCGTGAATAATAGATCGCATGTAAGCGCAAATCTGCACACTTCCTGGCGTCGCAGAAAGGAATAAATTTAAGAATACAACCCCCGACTTGGTTCCTCCTGGCAAGTGCGTATGTGATCGGAATAGAACACGATGTTTGTGCACGCGCTTGTCACCGACGTGCGTTAAGAACGTGCGAAAGCAGTCCGGACGATGGTTGGGAAAGCCCTTCCTGATAAGAAAAAAAAACCCGAGACGAAAACGAAACACTCAGCGCTTCCGCTAGCAAGGCGAGACAGTTGCCTAAGTACTTCCCGAAACCGATAAAGAAGATTCAGGATGTCACTGCGAGTCAACCGGCGGGTAACTGATACGGAACAGTTGAAATATTACGCTTGTGTTGACTTTTCAAACGTGTGATAATATTAGAGCGGCTTAATGGGCCCGCCCTAAGCCCGACCGTCAAGAGCGACGACAACGCCACCCGACCGCAATCCTTTCTCGGGAAATTCCAACCACCCGTCCACAATCCTTGGAGCGAGCCGGTTCAAAAAACCGGTGAAAACTTTTAATGACAAAAACTCAAAACCCGTCCCGTCAGTGGGACAAATGTAATTAAAATATAAGTCTTCCTGCGTCTTTTGCGCCAGGTGGAAGGTAGGCCCGAAGCGGAGTGGAGACACACCATTTACGTTAGCACCAACTTTCTGACAGACTGATGCCGTAGGATTTTCAGGCATTTCCGCTTCAGGAAGTCACCGGACCCTAATTCTGGGAAGTTTGCCAAAATTATCCAACTTTGACCACATCCGGGTAGTGTGTGTGTGTGTGGAATGAAACTACTACCTTCGCTCGAAGAGAACTCTGGCAATGGCGAGGACATATGCAGAACATTTCCAGACGCATCATCAAGATAAAGATAGGGTTTTCAAACATTCATTTCACTTGTTGGTTAACCGTAGGAACCACTCGCCCGCAAACAAACCCGGCGCCATATGTAGTCCTCCCGGTGAGTTCTGCTATATCGCTCGGAATCCAACTCCAAACCAACGGATAGCAGATCGTTTCTCGATGGTGAACGAAACAATTGAGAGTTGTGTTTATTATTAGAACAAATCTGAAGTGCAATTTGAGGTGCCGCAGCAAAGAGAGGAGGAAGTGGTGGACGCGACCAAAAATTAAACATTCTCAACCAGAAAGCCACATTCGGGAAAGGGCCTAAGGCAGTTCAAATACTAAACCCATCTTCTCCGAGCATGTTGGGTTTACCAGCTCCAAATCGGACGTTAGATGACTGCATCTTGCCTTCAACAGCCGCTAACTGCGAGCAAACACTGGACGGTGAGAGCACGTATGCAACCGAATCTGTGGCGGTTTGAACAAATAACTCCTTGCGTGGTGGAAATGGCAAAATTTAACGCTCCCGTAAAGAAGGTTGTAAATTGGAAGAGCTGTTTTCGGGAACTTGGAGCTTCCCGTTGAATATAGTTGGAATATAGGAGGTGCACGATTTCGTTGGGTTCGACTTGGATTTCCCATTTTAACGATGTTCTGAATGTAAACTGTAATTAAATTGACTTTTCCTTTACGCTCAACGATGGTCTCACTTCGTCGTCGGGGAAGCAACCGGCATGCATGTAGAGAAAAAAAGGGAAAAGCGTACTCCAGATATTCCAAAACATCGTGTTGATACCAAACCGGCTTAGATTAATTTCATCCTCACACGACACTGCATATCAACATCGTGGACTGTGGAACCTTTGCCAAGTCTCACGTCGTGTGGTAAGGTAAGCGGCAGCAGTCGGGACCGAATTTTCAGTATCATTTTCCTACCTGCATTTCCAACCCATCCAATGGCAAAGAAAATCAACCCCTTTTTGAAGCGGTTTCAGGCTTTAACAGTCGGCGATAAGTAAGTTTACCGTCGGCAAGAGTTAAAGAAAAGCAGTGGCGGGGAAGATGATAACCGCACACCACTCACACACATGCAGCACGTCACCATGGAAAACTCCCGGATACCGAGGCAGCAAATATTTGCAAACTAGGAAATGGAAGCTTCAAGTAACAGAACACATTCAATCGGTCTACTTCCCGTTGCGTGGTCTACCTGGAGGAAGGCGAAGGTAGCAACGTTTTCCCGACCCCGGGTTCGAATAATGCAAGTAAGTCGTGTATATCTACCGCTTCTCATTCCCAGGTAAACGACAACGGTAAGGAGGCGAAGAGAATCGCACTGGAAAACTGCATACAATATTAATGACTGAGATAAGGCTTTCCGCCAACAAACGGTAGGAAAAACCAATAAGAACAACAGAAGAGGATGTTGTTTTGTTTACGCTCAAAAGAACCCTAGCATTGTAGCGTTCTTTCATCTTTATCAGTTTCAAAAATGGTCCTGGTGAAATGGACGCCGGCGAATGGGAAAATAAAAAAAACAACAACAGTGAAAGTGAACTACGTGAAAACTGCAGTCCACCAAAAAGGGGGAAGTATTTGGTTTTCCTTTCTAACCACCATGCAAAACCTGAGTATAGGATGCAAAATAGCAAGCAGCTCTGCTCCTACGGAAAACACCGCCCGTTGGGTTCTTTAATGGAGCTAATAAGGGGTGGAAACGTGGGGGGAAAACCGAGCGATTGAAGAACTAGGATTTACTTTTCCTTTCTTTACCCTGCTTGGGCCCGGCTATGATAGAAGATTCAAATGGAAATTTTGGATAGTGTGAAAACGTTTCTTGTTTTTCCCTTTCAATGAAATTATTGTTTACCACATCCGGCTATTCGCCAGGGCATGTATTTTTTTTGTTTTTTTTCTCCTAAAAGTAAGGTCGCACAGGCTTGGTTTGTGAATTTTCCACCCCCACCAACTGAGAAACTCGGGCGAGGCTTTAAAAATAAGGTTTTTGAGAAAAAGTGTCGGTGCAGAAAATTTGCCCTCTTTATCCGCTCGGGTTTTCCGCCTCGAAGGGAATACAAAAAAAAAGTTGGAAAAAGGACTCCAGACGCCAAGAGTGAAGGCGGAGGAGGAAAAAAAGCCAGTTTCATCCTTTCCAGGCTCGAATTGTGGTTGGTTTTTCTTAAATTTTTGTACAGCTTTTCTCCACGGTCACGTTTAATTCAAAACCGGTACGCTCCTTTCGGGCCATCCCCGAACCCGGGGAGTGGGTGAATGTACTAAGGCAGGAGGGTGGAGGAACACGGGTCGAAAGTAGAAAGTTGCAAACATAAACTTTCCCTTTACACACCCTTGTGTGAAGGGGGGGAGAAAAAGCCAGCCGGAAAAAGTCTAGGGAAACGTTCGTTCATTTCAATAAATTACTATTTATGAGACCGTTGTGATGGTGAGTGTGTGTTAGTGTGTATGTGCGCGCACACGATCCTCTCCCGGTCCAAGGTTCGATGGTAAATGGTTTGTTTTTTCCAAGGGTTCCATCACAGGGGGAAAATAAACTACGTCTCCCAGTGGAGCCACAGCATTGCATATATCCTGTTTGTTACACGGAAACACGGTACAAAGGGCGACGAAAACAGGAAAAACACAACAACAAACCCGTGCCCAGGCTAGGAGATGAATGAGTGCCGTAACGTGAAGCGACGAAAGGAGCAAATGGATGCAAAGCATGGACGCTCGTCCCGAGGTCAGTCTTCGATCCGCTGCAGAATGTTTTGCCGCAGCCGCCGGCTGTTTGGTCCATTTGGAAGCACACCACCAAACACACACACACACACACACACACAGCTTCCGTCCGCTAGCAGGTTCATTAATAGAATCAAATATTTAGGGGCTATTTGCTCCCCAGGTGTTCGAATCCGATGAATCTTTCAATGGGGTTTTACTACCACCCAAAAGCAACGGGAGCGATATATTCGGTGGAGTCTATTCGGCGTTAGAAAATTTTCGTACGACGAGATCCTTCGTAAGTCGGTTGAAAGCTAAAGCAAAACAAAATCAAATCTTGTTCCTTAACACAATTCATCCAAATTGTAATAAATTCTTTCTGCGCTTCTTTCGCTTCAAATTATCTTTTAGTTTATGAGTTTATAGCGTCCATAAATTCGCATTAAAAATTAGCTCCGAAATAAACATCGCCGCTGCAGCAATGTTGCTCTAGCCACACGCGCGCACAAGCCACACATCGCGAAAGGTTATTTTTAAACACCAAACACCAACCTTTGCATCATGCCGCGGTTTCGCGAAAACCAGTAACAAGTGCTTGCAAAGATCGCGAAAATCACAACCTTGTCGGTTTAAAAATAAATTTTGCCCGTTTAACGCGTGTCGATTTCGGAGCACGATCGCAAGGGTTGATGGGCAGGTGGGTGGGGGGGGGGGGGAATGAGGGGAGGAAAATTGTGACCCAACCAGCAGTGGCATGCGGCCTGGTGTCAATTATTTGCGTGTCACTGTCACCCACCCCGAGGCAGCCAAAGCCACAGCATACCAATCTTTCACCCGCGGAAGTCAATGCAATCAAATACCGATGTCGATGACCTTAGCCTCACCCCGACGGGCATGCCACCACACTTGCCATCCGGAACGTTCCGGCATTCCGAAGCAACATTCTTCGGCAGTTTCGAACAAGCGGTGGCATGCGTAATCACTTAAAATGTATAGAAGAAAACCGACGCTAGGGAAAGGGCATGCACTCGGGAAAAGTGAAAGCGATTGAAAGCAAGGGAAGAAGTCGGAATCAGTTCAAGAGATCGCGATGAAAGAATCGAAAGCCAACTATGCTCCGGTGCAATTTGCAGAGGGAGGAAAAAAACACCGTAAGTGCGCCATCAATTCGAAACGGGCCAGAAATAATCCAATGGAACAAGTTTAATCTAGCAAGTCGTACCCATTTCAGTGTCGAACGTCGTCATAATCGTCACTTTTATGGTGGTAGGAGCAGGAAGAATGCAATAGTTTCGAATAATAATAAAAAAACATGCCACCTCAACCCACCGGATGAAAAACGGAAGATTATGGAACAACGAGGAAAAACTAAAGTAGGCGAAGGAGTACCTAAAAGACACAAAGCGTTCTTCCGTGGAGTGGATTTGTGCCCGTGACCCGAGCGCCATTTCCATCGTTTCCACCTGAATGGAGGGAAGTTCATTGCAGTTTCCATGGTTGTTAAGTTTCTTTTCTTTTTTACTCCCACAAGTTTCACCTCCTTTAATGGTTTTCTTCCTCCTTTTAACTCCATTGTAGCATTCGATGCGATCCTTTTAAAAGCATCCTCCGCACAAACGATCGAGAGACGATGGAAAACTGCATAATTTATTTCCTGCCGGGTTTTCCCACCTCACACTCTCCCTCGCTCACCACGGGGTTATGACTTTATGAGTTTTTATTACAACTTTCAAATTGATACCGCACCACCATTCGCAGCCGCCTCCGTTTGCATGGAGGGTTCGAGAACGGCGAGAATTCGATTGCATTTTCCACATTGGTGTTTCTAGTTTTTTTTTTTTAATTGGTTTTGGTACAGGAACATTTCCCCGGCAGGTTCGTTAAAGCCATACCACGGAAGGTTCATTCCGCCATGCATCCTGGCGATGGAACACAGGTTTCAGTTTTAGATCGGACAAAGTAAATGAAAGCTTTTCACATGAATTTCCAACTCTGATCCATACTCTTTTATCATTTCATGTTTTTTTGTTCATTTGATCGATGAATTTGACAGATTACTGGTCAAAAAACGATTAGCATTTCTCAGTGAAAATAGATTCGTCGTAGCTTTCCATAAATTAAATAAGCATGTCAGTTTTAACACGTTGACTGGCTTAGCTATCTTTTTTTATAGTTAGCTGTCAATAGTTCTAATGTTTTTGTTTTTGACCCAGAAATTTATAAAAATGCTACATAAAAGCTGCATCAATTACGAAAACTTATTCTTAAGGATTCAAAGCCTTTTCTTGGTCGTCAAAATCCGGCGATATAATAAATTTCATAAACAAATTTCGTGAAAAAAGATTGGACAAAAATTGTGTTAAAGGATATTTACTGGCATTCAACGTGATAAGTTTTAATAGCAAAAATCTTTACGACAATTAGCGGTTTAAATCAATAATTTAAAACTGTGATGGAAAAAATTATTGATGATTTTTAGTAAGCAGTTTTGAAATAAATGATTCAAAACCATTTCCCATTCAAAATGTGAGTAACTAGTACTACGTAACTTGTGTAGAAATAAACAGAAAATATTTTTACTTTGTGTATACCCTAACAGAACTTTCTCCCAGTATGATTGTAGCATGCAGATAGAAACTAGTTTCTGTTAGGAAAAATTCGTAGTGCTTTGACAGAACCTTACTGGGAGCAAAAGTTAATGAAGGCTTTAGTAAATTGAGTCGCCTAATTTGCTCACCATCTTCCCGCTTTCTTACATCATCCGCTAAAGATCTCATCGCACGAGATCACGTTTGGGGTCAGATAAGCGATTTGTTGCCCTCCCCACCCCCAATCCACTCGGTCCATTCGACCGGCGAGTGCTTCAGCCCGACCGTTTAGCTTTCGCCTATCAGCCCAACAGGATCAGCTGACAAATGAGCTGAAGAACGTCCGGACGCCGGGGTTTTTCGGGTGGACCGCGAGCGCGGGAAAATATGCAAATCACCAAAGCCGAGCGATCGCGCGGTGAAATTGAGGAAAAGCTGAATCACCCACTCCACTGTGCTGGAGGGGAAGGTGGGCTGCCTAAGCCTTGAATAATGATGATAAATTTGCCAGCAGTCATCATCATCAACACACTCTGATCCTCTCCGGTTCGCCGGCGGGAGAAATGGATGCTTAAAGACTTTTCCCCCCCATCGGTGACGGTGTCTTTCCGACCGAACGGACGACAGTGATGAAAACTTTGCGAACTTCTGTGACTTTCCTCTCGGCTCAATCGGTTAGATCAGCTAGCGAACCGGTTGGACTTCCCCCGAAAGCCTTGAAGCAGGAAGAAGTGTTCTCGTATAATTTTCCACCACACATCAACCTGAACCCCGACCGCGGATGTGGAAAAGACGCCTCGAAAATATTTTGTAGCTTCTACCAACCAACCAACCAACCACCTGACCCGACCCCAAAAAGGGTAGGTGGTGTGTTTTGGTTACCGTCTACTTAAGGCCTCCCAGCCAACATCCGGCTTCCGGTGGCTTGCGACAGCGAGATACGGGTACCACCCTCGTTCGGTTTCCTTCACCGGCCAGCTTAGCTTTGTGTCCAACATTCAAACCCACCAGTACCCGACGCCCCGAAGAACGGAAGAACGGAAGTACATTTTCCGAACTTTACGCGTGGTACTTAAATTTCCATCAACGCGAGATTAACTGTCACGCAAAAGTGGACGTGAATCGTTTCCAGCAGTGGCGATGGTCGGGTGGTGGTGATGTGTGGAAAATGTATGTGCTACCGGAGAGCACGGAATGGGGGTTTTCTCAAGAAAATAATGTGAGACGGAGAGTGCGAAAGAGAGAGAGAGAGATAAAGAGTATGTTAGAGAAAAGTAAGAGCGCGCGCGGACATTGGGAAGAAGGATAGTAACAGCTGAAAACCATGAAATATGTGAGCGTTACCGAAAATTTATTTCCCTATTTCGCCGAATGGTGGGATTTACCGTCTTCCAACCCCCCCCCCCCTCCATTGACCCACTTCCCCCACAACCCGGTGGAAAGCGGTACCTTTCGAGCGAAACGAGCTGGAATTCGGCGCTGTCTCACATTTCACTCTCGAGCTGTCCATTAGGTGGAATTGGTATTACGCGAAACTGTCGTCGTCGTCTTACGAGCGCGCAAGGTCCTGCACCTTCCTTTCGTGTGCTATTTTCTCGTTAGCAGTCGCACACACACACATACAAGGGTTGATGCATTCCACGAAAAGTTGCATTCGACCAAAGTTGCCTTCCGCAATGTGTTTTCTTTGCCAAAGGTTTCACCGTGCACCCCGAACCGGTTGAACCGGAAAGAAAACTATTTTTGAATGCCATTTGGAGGAAATTCAGGTACGAAAATATATTCCTAACCCAGTTTGCATTGCGTCGAACGAAATAAATTTTCTCAACTTTTTGAACCTGATGATGCTGATTTTTAATATGGTTATAGCTATTAAAATTACTCTTTTCATTTATAAAGAAAAGGAAAACTCTCTCATAACTAAATTGCACCACAAATTTCGCTTACAAATAGCAACCTCTAATCCAACCACATCCAATTGGATGGATCTTCTTATCTAAAATCGAAAGCGGGCTTCTTAAAGGAACTAAAGGAAAACCGCTAGGAAAAACGGTTGCGCAGGTTAAGCACCGTAATGGAGTGCCTAATTTATTCCACGACAACCACGATGACGCCAGCCAGGGGTGGAAATTCCACCACCGAGCCGAAAATCGACCGAGAAGCGAGCGCCAACCGGAGGGACAAAAGGATTCAATATAAATCAAACGATGGGAGAACAAGCCCGAGAACCGTATTAGAATATTAATCAGCTTCGCCGGGGCTTCGCAAAAGGCACGGGGCATAAAGCGAGAGAGAGACAAAGACGCTTTCGTGTACCTAACGAAGAAAACTTCACCCGGATAAGCGAAGCAACAAAAAGAAAAACGCTGGAGTGCTGGAAAAACGCACCAGTAGTGACATAATTCCTTTCTCTCGTTCGTGTTTCCGTGGACGAGAAGGCAACGCGAAAGGAACTTCTATTATTTATGCCATCGGTACGGATCTTTTTGGGAGGCATTGATGGAAGGTTAAGGGGGAGGAGAACCAAGGGGCAGGCACCGGAGTTCGAGCTCAGGACCGACGGTGGAATGCGCATATCATCGTCGCCATCTTTCGCCCGGGATGTCGGTGATAATATAAGAAAATACTCACATAAATTCGTCTTCTCGAGTGACAGCCGTAGGACCGGCGCCTCGTTTGCCTGGACCTTGGTTGGTGAGTGTGTGTGTGTGTGTGTGTGTGTGTGCACACGGTATTGGAATTTCTTTTTTCAGTTGCCGCACTCGAAGGAAACGTTTAGCTGGCGAACGTCCTTTAAGATGGTAAGCTCTAGCATCCGAAAACTCCAAGTCCAAATAAGGTGGAAAACCCATACCGGGAAGACGTTGCCCCATTTTCTTCTCTTTTGGAATGGAAAAAGAGGGCACACAAAAAACGCACATATGTTGGCAGCCGGTTCTCGGTAGGTTTGAGCGGAAGAAGTTCAAGTAAACGGTCAAACCGGCTTTTCTCGGACCTCCTGGCAACAGCAGGAAGGAAGTGATATCGTTCTCACATATAAATCACCTCCAATATTGCTACCCGAGCGGCTCTAATATGTGTAGGGTGAAAACGGAACCGCTGGAGAACGCTGGGTGAGATAATGCCACCCCCTCCACAAATGTGTCCTCAATGCTGGTCAGTTCGCTGGATCGAACCAGGCCTAAGCCTTTCGCATTCACACACGTCCACCCGGTACTTATTTACGAGACGTACTGGAGGACCTCTTGGAGAGACAAACAGATTCCGCTCGCTTGGGGGCGAAAAAGCCGTTCGGAGCAGCCAAGGGGAGGGAAGAAGAAAACGGCCAGACAATATGATCAATTTTCCCTTCGGTGGAGGTTAGGGCAGGCCCCGAAACTCGATCCGAAATTGACGCCGGTAGCGAAAGAAAGGGCGAACGGGCTGCCGACCGAAAGCAACATGTCAACTAGATTTATGAGTTCACCTCGAGGACTGGGTGGGAAAGGGAGTGTGGGGGAGTTGTTGCTCGAGAGCGTCGCCACGTGCAGTCGAGAATCAAGGTTGGGCCGCTACGGGACACCATAATTCAGTCATCCTGGAAGGATAACGATGGTTTCTTGTGCCTTCGGTGGCGCATTAGTCCCAAACGCTCAAGGATCCTCCAGAGAGGCGAGTCCTAGCCCAACAACGTGAAGCGTCAAAGGATCAACGTTTGCTTGGAGGTTTATACTTTTTTATAACATTCAGAAGATTGTAGAAAAATACCTATTACATTATTTTTGCATTATCATTTCAAATCCGATAATCTTTAATTAGGAAGCAATCTTGAAACTTTACCAATTTTAATTTTCAAAAAAAATGTATAGTTATTCATTATTGCTTTACGTCTTTAACAGAAACAATTTAAATTATTGTCTTTGCTAAAAAGAAAAAACCCGAGACACTTGTCGATTTCATTCAAAAGCTGTTAATAACCCAACAGTGACACACACATGCGTGTTGTCCCCCATCCCCGTTCCGGTCGATTTTCCGGACGGGATGGATTCGCTTTCCCCATCACAGGTCTCCAAAATGAAGCGCGTGCGTTTCTGCGAATGAAACGCGGGAAAATTTTATAAATAAACGCCAGGCACGAGCGGACTAATTTTAGATTTCCATGGTTTCGCGGATTAGTCAAAACACATGCCGGCCGTTAGAAAGGCGGAAGCGTTGGCGGAAAAGTGCACATGCCGGTCGTTCATTTTCCAAGCATCGACGGTGTCGGGTTTGATCGAGGCATTTTGTGTTTAGGCTTAGAAATGGTTGACAGTTATATGTTTCTTGTAAATATTACCGTCACTTTTCATCTAAACGGACACTTTAAATTTGAAATTAAACGTGTTATTTCCATTTAAAGTACCATTCATCCATTCTTTGAGGCACTCCATTCCATCACCATGATGAAGCTAATGGCACTGCGTCGCCCTATTTATCTGATGATAACCATCAGCTTAAAACGATTAAATGCGCTTACTACACCGAAAAACCTGAAGTAACACGATGGCGTCCGACCGGCAAACACCAACCAGAACCCGAGACAATCCAACTCTGAAGCGGCAGTTAAAACGTTTGACCCGGAACAAACGCTCGCAGTCAATTGGATTGTTTTCCAACCGGCATCCCTCGACCCGGTTTCCACGTAAAAGGGTAGTGTCAGTGTGTGTCTGGTTTTCCGACGAGCTTCTGGAGAGACTATTAAAAACCGGGAGGAACTAAAACCGTGCGTGGTGGTCTCCTCCACAAGCAACCGCCCCCGTTTTCTGGTTGCATCGGCACACCACATGCCCCCCATTTTCCAGCTCTTCTTCTGCGTGACGCAAAAGTTAATCACGACTGCAGCAGGCTGTCCTTGCCGGGTTGACCAAACGTCGGCTGAGTACGAAACTTTTACGACGGCCGACACATTTCCACTGCCAGAGCAGTTGGCGCTGGCATATTACTGGCCATCTTTTCCTTCGGAGACAAAAGGACGGCGGAAGATACGGCGGGTGTTGTGTTGTAATGAAATTTGTCATCCTGGTCGCTTTGAGTTTAAGGAAATATTTTTCACAGAATGTTTTTTCCCTCAAATGTTGCTTCCCGAAAGTTGTTTTTTCACGAATTTGTTCTCAAAAACACACGCTCCCCGGTGTCGGTGTAGAGGAAAAACACAACTTTATGAAACACTCTTGTTAAGCTGTCAACCGGTAAAAAGTTGTTGCGCCACACTCGGGCCAAAAGTCACCGACAACTGGCGACATCGTTTGGGCCGAGGACAGAGGGAGGGGGTTTAAAAATGGAACCATTTTACAATTTATGTTCCAAACCGGCCCGATCTTTTCCTAAATACAACAGGCCATAGTGAGGGTGCGGTCGGAAAAATGTCGGAAGGAGACCTCTGTCGGAACAAGTTTCTGCAAAATGTTGTACTTGAAGGGTTTTTCAGCACAAGTGCACTTTTATTTTCCATGCCATAAGCTGCTTTTTCGGTGAGTGACAATGCACCAAACATCATTTTAATTTTCCCTTTATTGCTACCGATGCGACAATGTCACAAATGGAGCTGCTAATCAACGAAGCTGGTACATGTTGAATTTTCCTCCGCAGGAATGCTGTGGACTGCCCTCCTCTTCTAGTTGCGTACGTAACAGTTTTAACGTTGCATTCGCTCGGAAACCCCGATAGTGAGCAGCTACGAAACGGTAGTAGCTTTCCGATAAACTCAAACAAGTAACTTTTCTTCCTCGTCATGTTTCGGTGGCGTCCATTTTCTCCCCTCCCCACAAGTAGAGATCCGATTGGACCGATCATGGAAACCCCTTTTCGGTTGCTGCTGGAGTTGTACAGTTTCCCGGGTCGGCCGGTTGAAGCTGTTAGCGATACATCCGAGCCGAAGGATTGCATCGGGTTGCACCAGATTTGCGAGGACAAACCGGCGACGTAAACCGGCATCAGTAAATACACTTGAGAAAATTACACCGAACACGACGATGGGGGTGAATTGGGTTGGTTGTTTTCCCCTTCATGTCTGGCTTGCGTGCAATCTTATCATCTACCTTTCCCTGCCATCGGTTTTGATCCGGTTGTGGTGTTGTTTCCCCCTTTTCAAACGCAGTCGGGAAAAGGCGAAGGAAAACTCAAGACGTTTCCAGTTTGTCTTGCAAAACTTCTTCACCGACTTCGGTGCACAGCGGGAGAGCCCAACATCAAAGCCGTGCTGCAACACCGTTTGGAAAAATTTCCCAATGCTGGTTTTGCACGTTGCGCAAATAGAGGGACAAGCAGCCCGGATGGATTTGGGTTGGAAAATGCGACGCTGACGAAGTCCGGGGCCCAAATCAAATGAAAACTCTCCCTCCGCCGTGCCAAGAACAATCGGATGCTGCTTTTCTTCAAGAGGTTTGCTTGTTTGAGCAAGTAGTGAGGTTTTGTTTGCCCGACGATTTGGAGGAAAGCTGGAACGGAGTAACAGGACGGAAAAAAGCTCACCAGGACACACGGCAACGGTATTCAAATACCGTTACAACGAGCATTCCGGTCGAGAATTATTTGCACAACACAAGGACAGGCATCTTCGACGAATGCTTGTGTTTGAAAAATGTTGTGAACAATTTTCAGATAATACAACTTGCAGTCTCTTCACGTGAAAAGCGCATCACGTTTTCGCATCGGAAATTGAAAAAGAAGTTTCACATGATAAAATTATTTTATGAGAAATAAATATGAAGCATAGAAATGATCACAAACGGGAGCTTTAAGGCTACTATTGTTTTGTTAAAAGCGCAATATATCAGAGTGGATTACGATGTAAAATATTATGAAGGACAATAGAGAATGAAAAACAATAACCAAAACGTAAATGCGACAGTGGAAGAGATTTTTGTTTCAATGTACATATTTGATGCATCAGCAAACCGTGCATGAAATGTTTCAACAATAAATCCTCGGATGAATGTCCACATCGAGCAAATTATACTCCCACCAACAAAGGAAAACCATTTAATATTCCATCGGTCGGTTCGACGGAAGATTGGTGCCGGTTATTCTCTACCACTGCTTGAAACAAAACCCACGAACTCGCTGTTTGCTCGCGAATGATTAAAATCAAATAAACGATTTTTAACTGCAACTACTCCGTTTTTGGATGAAAGTGAAGTAGAATGGTTTTCATTCTCACGTCGCAAAGCCCTCCATCGTCGATGGCTACAAAGCGTGGTTCCGGAGAGTTGTTGAATTTTTCATCAACAATTTGCACAGAGCGTCCCGTGAAACGTTGAACTTCGTCGAACCAGCCGGCAAGAACCGTTGGACTCCTTCTTTGGCTCATCTCAGTGTTCGGGAAAATGTCGCACGCCCAGCTCGTCCAGCAGGCTGCCGGTGACAGATGGAATTTGTGTCACCGGCCACGGTTCAACGGTCAATTGTCAATGGCTGAAATTCCCAAGCGTCCCATTTGCGACCAGCACAAAGGATACGGTGCGTGGCGGACCAGCCCGTTCGCGTCTATTTATGCGTCCTTAGGCTTGTGGACGTATGTGTGTCTGTGTGTTGGCGGAGTAACCAGAAGGGCAAAATCGATCGATAACGCCACGCAACTGACACAGCAGTTACCGCCCAAGGAAGCAACAGACACGCTGGGAGGGCGGAAAAACGAAACAAAAACTAAGAATATTGAGTACTAAATTCTACTTAATGCCCGCGAGTTAGAAGATGGCAGCTGACGGGAGACAAACCCGGAGGATAAGGTGAACTTCATAAGCAACCTCAGCCCTCCCCAAAAAGGGCCACAACATAATTTACGACCAAGTCAATAAATTTATATTTGACAAAACATGACAAATTCCTGTCGTGTGACATTATTAATGTGCTTCGATTGAAGCCAAATTTGGCTTTTAACAGCGGCACGCAGTACGTCACGCGAGACAACGGAGCGAACCTAACTAGCATCTAGCAGTGTGACTCAAGTAGGAGTTTTATTCGCTTCTAGGCTCTACATTGTTGTTTTGCGAGTAGATTTCACGATCGACGATTTAATTGTGGCATCAGGCTACTAGTGATGGGAAATCTGGCTAAGAAATCGAAACCAGTTCCAACTTCGGCAAACCAACAGTTCCGGAACTGGTTTTGAACTAACGGCTCCAGAGTCGGGTCTGAACTAACGGCATGAAGTAATCGTAGACGGCAACTACACTTGTTGTGAATCGGAACTTCTATTTTTTATCAAAGTTTTTCTTGAAATAACACAATTATGCATATAATAACAAAATTTATAATATTTTTTTATATTACCATAATTCTGTATGGCTCCGGCTCCGAAGCAGTTGGTTCGGAATCATTCCGGAACCGTTGATGCGCTCCGGAGCGCTGATCACTACAGGCTACAATAGTTGACTGATAAGGAAAGTAGAACATTTGCCAAACTGACATGCGGTTCTTGTTTATGCGTGGTTTGATTGCCTAAAATACGCCGGCAAGTTCTTCACACAGGCCACGGAATTTCATCATTTCCTATCCCTTACCAAAGCAGTACACTTGCTTATTGTTCGCTCAGATGACCGATATCTTCAGTTTTAAAGCTGACCGGAAGGCAGTTTGTCTAAAAACGCGCTATCGCGACTAGTCCAAAATTAGCAACATACGAAGGAAGCGGACTCATGCGCGTCTGTAAATCTGTCAACAAATCTGACGAATACATAAATTATATTCATCATAAAACAAGACAATTCTCGTACGCTTCACGTCAATCAAGGCAACCGAGGGAATGAACCGATCACTTAACACGATAAGCGCTATGTCGATCCCATGGGCTCGGCAGCGTACTTTCCCGTATGCAGGCGTCGGTCAGCTCGGACATACAGAGCCGTTTTGGTAGCGACGTGTACTCTTCGGGACCGACAGTGTAGTAAGTTTTGTTCTTATTCTAAAGTAATTGCAATTGCATTGTACTAATTCTAAAGGAAACGTATTCCACACATGCTGACGATTGACTCTGTATTTTTGTTTGTCTGTTTTACCTTGTTCTGTTTCCTCGAGACATGATTGAACGTGAAAGTTCTGCACGTTCGCCGTCGATGATTTGCTACGAATCGTCGGCGCTCAACGTGTAAACCAACAAAGTGGGTTAAATTGCAGTGATCATTGGCTTGGAGTTTCTAGAGTTGATTTATGGGAAGATTGCACGATTGAAGGTTTGATTGTGATACCAGGCTGCAGTAGTTAAGTGAGGGGCAAAGTAGAACAAGAGAAAGCATTCGCAAAACTGGAATGCGGTTCTTGTTTATGCGTGGTTTGATTGCCCAAAACTAGCCGGGAAGCTGTTCACACAGTCCACGGAATTTCCTCATTTCCTATCTCATGCCAAAACAGAACACATGCTGTTTGGTCATCTCCATCATCAACATCTACAGATTCAAAGCTGGCCGTAAGGCAGTTTGTCTGAGAAAGCGTTATCGCGAATAGCCCAAAATTATCAGCATACGAAGGAAACGGACTCATAAGCGTCCGTAAATCTACCAACATTGTTTCGTTGGACAAACTAGGCTGTAGACGCACGCACGCGGGCTCCAACTACCCCATGAAGAATCAGTCTTCTGCGGCTCTTCCGAGAGAACAGGTTGCGTTTGTCAAGTCGGTTTCGTGAATTTGTAAGAACAACTTGGAACTAGCTTGGTCCATTAGTGAAAGAAAATGTATGGCAGTGCAAGGGAGGCCCTTCCGATGGCCTGCATATTAGGCATCGCAGCACTGTATGCTATCGTAGTGTTAGTACTACCGCATCTTCAAAATAACCCTGGAAAATGCATACCACTTTCAATGAGTAAATCACTCAACGCAACATCGCATAAAGCAGAATTGCTAAACGGTAGCCGTCGTGGAGAAGAAAACGGAAATGTTATGGTGCACATTGCACCCATCCCCTCCTCAGTGTTCACTCATTGTGGCAGTTTTGTCGGGGATCGTATCTTTGGAGGTCAGAAAACCGGCATTGATGAGTTTCCGTGGGCGGTGTTGATCGAGTACCAGAAACCAAGGAATCAATACGGCTACCACTGCGGAGGATCGTTAATCAACGAACGTTACGTGTTGACTGCTGCTCACTGCGTCACTTCACTTCGTGATGGCTGGAAGGTATATCGAGTGCGGCTAGGCGAATGGGATTTGAGCACCAATCCCGACTGCATCCAGCATGTTAATGGTAATACTGTAGTTGCAGCATGCAATAACCCTCCGATCGACATGGACATCGAGCAGATCGTCGTGCACAACGGCTACACTCACGCAAAGAATTACCACAATGACATAGCGCTGATTCATATGGCCAGGGACGTAACCTATTCGCTATCCGTTCTACCCACTTGCCTACCGCTATCTGAGCGGATAATCAACACCAATCATGAAGATACTTCCACCATCGCAGTGGGTTGGGGAAGAACTGAGACAGCTTCCTCCAGTCAGGTGAAGATGAAGGTTGATTTGATAGTGCAGAGCCTGGAAGAATGCAAGCTGCTTTACGAGAGCAAAGGTGCATCGCTGATGGATACACAGATGTGTGTCGGTGGAATGGATGGAAGGGATACCTGCACTGGCGACTCAGGAGGTCCGTTGATGCGCATGGTCGGTGGTTTCTGGTATCAAATCGGTGTGGTCAGTTTTGGATCAGCGAATTGCGGTACAAAGGACTTGCCGGCAGTGTACACCGATGTGTCAAAATACGCTGAATGGATTCGTGACAATGTTTATAAAGCTAAGCACTAGGCTCACGGGACCCGTAATTTTGACAGATTTCTTACTTTGACGGAAAATTGGCAATTCTAGATATCATTTTGGAGCTCTCGTTTTAATCCACCTGTCAATTGGACGACACAAACGTGCTTACGTCTTGTGTTAACGTACATTTCAAGAGAAATTCTACTCATAAGATTTGAATAAATGAAATTTGATGCACATCAACTCGAGTTGTGTTTTAGTTGTGTGCTTGTTCAGCACACTTCTTTACCAGAAAAAAATGATCTTTGAGAAGATAAAATTATATTCCGTATCATGCAACATTGACCTGAATCTCCTGGGATGAACATATGAAATACATTGATCAGTGATTGCATGCAGTCATTCATTTGCAGTTCAAACAAAAAAGCTGATTTTATTAATGATGACACATGACAACTCCTATTGTACAAGACGGTTGACACGCTTGGACGTAAGTCAGAATACGGCACGCTTCACGTCTACTAAGACAACCGAAGGAATGAACCGATTACCTAACCAACAAAGCGGGTTAAGTTATAGTGATCATTGGCTTCGAGGTTCTAGGGGAGTGATTTATGGGAAGATTTCATGGTCGAAAGTTTGATTGAGGAAGTTTGTTCGCGCTGGCGCCACCAAGGTTATCACTCGATTTGTTCTTGCGTACGGATCCGAGAATAGCAATCAAATTGATAAGCCAACATCACAAGAGGGAGAACATTGATAATGCGCTTCAGCGTCGGAACACCAGTAAATGCCTGTATATTTGCTACCAAAAGGACGGGTTTCCCATTATTATCTCATCAACAAAAACACATCCTCACCGTTCGTTCACATTTCAAACAGCTATCGCCTTACAGTTGACAAGAAAGGCAATATGTCTCAAAACACGCTCTCGTCCATGGCGCGTCCGCAAATTTACCGCGATAAAGTTGAGTGGCTATAAGAAATGTAGTTGCTGGGATGATTCAGTCCCCTGTGACTCTTCCGAGAGAACAGTTTACGTACATAAAGTCATCACTTTCGCTATTTTAGAAGGTCAATTCTAAAACTAGCTTAGTACTAAAGCATTGTAAAATGGGTGACAGTGTACGGTTAGCCCTTCTGATGGTCTACATACTAGGCGTCGTCGGACAAATTGTGTTGGCACTAAATCATAGCCAAACCTGTATGAATCCCCACGGTAAGCAGGGGAAATGCATACCACTTTCGAAGTGCCCATCACTCAACAAAACAGTCCGCACCAAGGACGATGAGGAACTTCTGAAAAGCACCCGTTGCGGGGAAGATAACGAAAATACTTTGGTGTGTTGCCCCATACCCTTGCCTGTATTTCCCGAATGTGGAATCATGGAAACGTGGCGAATTTTTGGGGGTCAACCAACAGACATTGAAGAGTTTCCGTGGGCGGTGTTGATAGAGTATCAGAAGCCAAGGAATCAATACGGCTACCACTGCGGAGGATCGTTAATCAACAAACGTTACGTATTAACTGCTGCTCACTGTGTCACTTCACTTAGTCATGGCTGGAAGGTACATCGAGTGCGGCTAGGCGAATGGGATTTGAGCACCAATCCCGACTGCATTAACCACGAATATGATGGTGAGATATCCAAATCATGCAACCATCCTCCGATCGACATGGACATCGAGCAGATCGTCGTGCACAACGGCTACACTCACGCAAAGAATTACCACAACGACATAGCACTGATTCGAATGGCCTGGGACGTAACCTATTCGCTATCCGTTCTACCCACTTGCCTACCGCTATCTGAGCGGATAATCAACACCAATCATGAAGATACAGCCACCATCGCAGTGGGTTGGGGAAGAACTGAGACAGGTCATGCCAGTCAGGTGAAGATGAAGGTTGATTTGATAGTGCAGAGCCTGGAAGAATGCAAGCTGCTTTACAAGCGCCTTAATGCATCTCTGGTGGATACACAGATGTGTGTCGGTGGAATGGATGGAAGGGATACCTGCACTGGCGACTCAGGAGGTCCGTTGATGCGCATGGTCGCTGGTGCCTGGTATCAAATCGGAGTGGTCAGTATTGGCCCAGCGAAGTGCGGTACAAAGAACTTCCCGGCAGTGTACACCGATGTGTCGAAGTACGCCGAATGGATTAGTGAAATCGTTTACTAAGCTTTCTGACATGGTTTGATAGGATTGTCATGGAAATATAATTTCAGTATTTCCTGAAGATGATGGGTTTTTCCAAGCTGTATGTTTGTTTTGCTTGAATAAAAATGAATGAAATCTTTGAAAAACTGAAATCCGTTCCGTTCATGATGAAATCCCTGGAGGTTGCTCTCCTGGAAATCCCTCCTATGTTATTTACTTAATCAACAACTTTAAGTGTCAGCACCGGCAAAAACAGTTTGGACAAGTATACGTTACGAACGTTACCTTTCTTACGATTTGATTTCGTTGAGCAACCTACTAGTAATGGTGGAGTTCTTGATGTGGTAGTGATGGAGTGAACTCATACATCTCTGCTGTTTTCCATAATAGCTTCAGTCTTCTGCCATCGCCCGTCAAACAAGGTTTTAGCCTTTGACTGTATGGCAATATTGTCCTCATTAAGAGCGCATAGATTTGGCTGAGTTGAAAGCTATGGAGATGCGAGTGATAAGAAAGCTAGTGTAACATGATCGGTGTTTTTGGTGTTTTGATGGAGTTGTTAATTTACTACACTCTAGCAGCCGTTAGGCCAAGTGTGTGGATGCTACGCTCACTGTTTCAATCCGATTCCGGATGGCTGGAGAGTAAATCGAGTACGTCTCGGTGAGTGGGATCTAGGTTCTAACTCTGACTGGATAGAAGCCGAAAGATATAGGATCTGCAACGATTCGCCTATCGACATGGACATCGAAAAGATCATCTTGCACAACGGCTACGACCCGCAAGATAAAAACCATCTCAACGACATAGCGCGGATCCGCATGGCCAGTGTCGTATCCTATTCTGACTCAGTTCTACCCATCTGCATACCACTATCGAATCAGGCGTCGACTGATCATGTTGGTTCGAACAGCCATGCCGTGGGTTGGGGAAGAACTGAGACATGGTGTCTTTCTGGAGTCCACGCAGATGTGTGTCGGTGGAGTGAATGGAAAGGACACCTGCAGTGGTGATTCAGGAGGTCCGTTGATGCGCATGGTTGGTAGAGTCTGGTATCAGATAGGAGTGGTCAGCTTTGGACCGACGAGTTGCGTTAACTCAAGCTTCTCCTCAGTGTACACCGATGTTTCGAAGTACGTAGACTGTATTCGTGCGAATGTTTACTAAGTTTGTTAAATAATGTTTTGGAATAATAAATTATTTTTGGCTTCGTCAAGGTAAAGACGGTACGTTGGAAATATACGATCTTGGTGGATGTTTTACTCGAGTGATCAATGCTCTTACCGCAATGGGAATTTCCGAAATTTATACAATCCTGTTTTTAGGCTGAACTTCATGCTTGGAAGAAGGATGATAAGAATGATTGAGAGTTTACGAAGACATACACAGCCGCGATAGAGATTGTGCTTCAATGTAAAACATCAAATGTACATGGTATTCCCGCCTCGATAACTGTTACTGCACTCTCTAGCAAACAGGTCCCGCAAAACTAGACCTCCTGGGGTTTTTTAGCCGATCGGTTTTTCCCAGACTGTTGCCAATTTTAACGGTTGGAACTGAATGGCCGGTAAGCGGTCTAGATATCTCATTTCTAGCACGTCGTGTCCTTTAGTGGAATTTCTTTCGATCGTACCTGACACCGAGACGTTACAATTTGTCCGAATTTTTTCGTATACCTGTTCTTTATCCGTTTTACCTAATTCTTACAATTTCGATTATTTCATGATCCTTGGGTTTTTTGTGTTTTATGGTACTGAACTGTTCGAGTTCAAATTGGATCACCGTTTTATTGCATTTTCAAATTGTTTCAGTTGAGCACCTGGTTGGTGCAGCAACAATAACCTTAATTATTTTATGGACTTCCTGCGTTAATGTTCCCCGTCTCACGTGCAGTCTTTGTAGTAATTTCTAATGTTTCCTCAAGGGTAAGGTAGTCGTGGACCATATTTTGTTCTAAGCAATTGTTTGTGCGAGTGAATCGTGAGAGTCAAGGGTTATCTGCATCTAGGCGAAGGTCTAGATGAAGTAAAAGTAACAGACTCATACGTAAAATCGAAGTGTGTTCGATGGCCTTTACGAACCGGAGTGTTTTTTTCGATAGTGTTATACCTTTTTCAGCTGTATTGGTGAGATGAACTTATGGGAAAGCTGATAGCTCATCAGTATTTTCCATAAACGTTCAGTCTACTTCCAGCGTGCGAGAGCAAAAGTTGTCTTCATCGAGTGCATCGTGAAAGTGCCCTCGGAACGGATTATTTTGAAAGGGTGGCCAACACCTGCTGGAAGATGGCTGGTGCTACCAAGTGGGCCCTAGTGGCGGTCTGTATGTTGAGTGTAGTCAGACAAACTGTGTTGGCGCTACAGCTCGGTCAAAGTTGCACGAATCCCCGCGGTGTGGAGGGTAAATGCATATTACTTCGCGATTGTCCATCGTTGGTCGCTATACTGCGACAATCGGCTCCTACTCCAGATGATGTAGCATTTCTCAAAAACTGCCGTTGTGGCGGTGATAACAAGAATGTAATGGTGTGCTGTCCCAATCCCTTGCCCACCTATCCTCAGTGTGGAATTCATCTTGCGGACCGTATTGTCGGAGGTCAGCCGACCAAAATCGATGAGTATCCCTGGGCGGCGTTGATCGAGTACCAGAAACCAAATAATCGCTTCGGTTTCCATTGCGGTGGATCGCTAATCAACGAACGCTACGTGTTGACTGCTGCTCACTGTATCAGTTCGATCCCTCGTACATGGAAAGTACATCGGGTGCGTTTGGGCGAATGGGATCTGAGTGAAAACCCTGACTGCAAGGTAGAAGGACAAAATCGCGAATGCTACGATCCTGTGATCGACATGGACATCGAGAAGATCGTCGTGCACAGTGGCTATGATACGCAAGATAAAAATCACTACAACGACATCGCGCTGATCCGACTGGCTCGAGAGGTTTCGTATTCGGACACAGTGAAACCAATCTGCCTACCACTCTCAAGCACGGTTATCAACACCAATCATGTCGGATTGCCTAGCTTCGCCGTAGGTTGGGGCAAGACGGAAACAACTACAGCTAGTGAGACGAAGCTAAAGGTCGACATGTTGGTGAAGAGTCTGGAGGAGTGCTCGCCGGTGTACCAGCGTAACCGAATATTCCTGAAGTCAACACAGATGTGTGCCGGTGGAAAGAAAGGAACGGATACCTGTAGTGGCGACTCGGGAGGTCCGTTGATGCGTCGGATCGCTGGTGGCTGGTACGTGATAGGAGTGGTCAGCTTTGGACCATCGAAATGCGGTACCGAAGGCGTTCCTGGTATCTATACCGACGTTTCGAAGTACGCAGACTGGATTCGTGAGAATGTTTACTAGGATGAACAATTGCTGCATGGAGTGATGGATTTTCAGGGAGGTCAATGCTATGTACGATAGATTGCAATAAATGTTTGATGTATTACATATTGTCAGCACAAAATGGATTTGAACTGATTCGTATGTAGTAATCTTGTAATTTGCGGAAGTTATGTGGATTTGTTATTCTCGCAGTCATAAAACAACTCATAGCTGATTGCATGAATTTGAACCAATCAGTACAAGGGAATATTATAATCAAAACGTGTCGTTTGTACTTGCTTACTACTAATTCTCAGAAGAAACAATATAGATGGGAGAACCGATAATACAAGAGACGTTATCAGCGTAAGCATCGAAGTTGTTTTTGTGACCTCCTTATAAAACGGCAGTAAGTAGCAAGTATTTTCAGTCCTCCCTCAGCGTTCTACAGGTCATCCAGTGTATCGTAAAGCTCGCTTTGAAACAGATTCTTGGATTGGATTGAGAAAGTTGTGTAAGCGCTAGTGACTAACAACGTGCTAGAAGATGGTAGACGATAATGTGTTGGGCCCATGGAGAGTCTGCGTGTTAGGAGCTATCGGACAAAGTGTTCTAGGACTACAATCAAAGCAAAACTGTATGAATTCCCACGGTTCGCCGCCCATCGCTAGATGCTGTTCTTAATAAAACTGCAAATGCTCAGATGGAGGTAGATGTTCTAAAGGGGTAGCCAATGCGGTGGAGATAAAAGAACGTAGTAGTGTGTTGTCCTTAACCTCTTGCCTGCTTTTCCACACTGTGGAATTCAACTTACGAACCGTATTTTAAATGGTCTCGAGAATAAACTCGGCGACTTCCATGGAAGATATTGATCGCGTACCAAAAAACGGAGGGTGTAACACGGGTACTACTGTGCAGGATCATTAATCAATGAATGCTACGTGTTGACTGCTGCTCAATGCATTCGCCCGATACCGGAGGGGGTCCTGACTGTGAGAATTATGGTGAGTGTAACGATCCTGTGATCGGCATGGACATCCAGAAGATCATCGTGCATCGTGGATACGTCCCGGAAGATAAAAACCACCACAACGACACAGCGCTGATCCAACTGGCTATATTCCGACACAGTTAAGCCAAATTGTCTACCAATGTAGAGTCCACTAGCCATATCGGTTTCCCTAGCATTTCAATCGGTTGGGGCAAACTAGCGTTCAGCTAGCGAGACGAAGCTAAAGGTCGTACTTGTGGTGAGAAGGACTGTATGCCAATTTATCAGCGCCACGGAATATTCCTGAACTCAACACAGATGTGTGCCGTAGGCAAAAAAGGAACGGGTACCTGCAGAGGCGTTTCTGGTGGCTCGTTAATGCCTCAGTTTGGTGGTGGCTGGTACCTGATAGGAGTGGCCAGCTTTAGTTCAAAAGATGGCGTTCCTGGTGTCTATACCGACGTCTCACAGTACGTCGACGGGAACATTGATAACAATTACGAGACAAAATGAAAAAGTGACTCAAGGGGTGAGCGCCTTCTAAAAATTATATGAAGATAAGGAAACACTTTAACATTGATCAGATCACAATCAATTCGCAAGTAAAGTGTACCGTTGACCTCTGGAAACGGCGAGGGTAGTATAATCAAAAGTAAACAAGAGACTATGTTTTCTTGGAACGCTCTTAACTGCCATACCCCTTCATGGATCATGTTCCCTTCGGACAAAAAATTTCACTATAAACTGCTAGCGCAGGCAAATATTTGTGCATCTCGAGTAAAGCAAACCAGCGACTGCGGCGGATGAAAATAATTTGCTTTTAATTTCCAATAAAACACTTTACCGAAAGCGATTCCAGCCATCTGCCATCGCTTGATTTGGGTGGCGTGTGCGAGAAAACTCATCCTCCCTAACAGAAGCAACACCAGCGTGCTCGGTGTAAACTCCCCTTCGTTCGCTTGCAGCCAAGCGGGAAGGAGACCGCACCGTGAAAAACCGGAACACGCAGCGCCCAGGAAAACTCTCCGGGATTCATAAAATGCAAATTCTCCATAATTACAAACAATATTTACTCTCCACCGCCTGAGCAGTTGCTGTTGATGCTGTCCATGCGCGCCGGCGTCGGGTGGGGGTGAAGGAAGCGTTCGAATGGTAGCAGCACGTGGCTCTTACGCAACAACACCGTGTCTGTTCGAGCAGCGGCGTGCAGCTGCACGGACCAGTGCATTTTCCTAGCGGAACCCGTCTGTTTCCCTGGGACGGGCCCGTTCGTGTAGGATGATGGTTCCGGTGTTTTTATTCGAACGGAAGAAATACCTCCCCACTACGCACCTACACCTACACTGTGCATAGCGCATCCCGAGCATCGCGAGAGACTTGCAAATATTTGTACAAGAAAATGCAATAAAATTACTTTTCAATCCACACGGAAATCCCCACGGGAAAACCGGTCCCGAGCCGATGGGGTGTGATGCATTTTACAATTACACACGCCCACATGCATTGATATACGCCAATCCTTAAGAGAATTTTCCCCGACCGATGGAAACCTTCAGCCTCTAGCAAAATGTAGGGTTTAATTTAAGGCAAATTTCGCGTAGAAGAAACGACATGGTTGTAGCCAAAATTCGTCTCTGCCGTTAATGTATCGGAAAACACGATTTCCGATCGATCCTAATGAAGACGAAAGACAAGGTGGTGCTGGAGAGGATATATTGCTGTGGCTTACCAAACATGCAACGGGACTACAACAGTGTAAGCATGGACATGTTGAGATGGAAAGCGCTTTTATATTTCGCCCGGCGCGTGATGTGAATAAACGCGGCTTTTTCCTCGCGAGGAAAACTGTGGTAAGGCACATCCTCGTCAGGCGAGCTGACGCACGAAAAATGTCTACGTTTACATGGGCGTTACAGCCGGCTTTCCGTGGAGTCGTCGGCAGCGCTGATCACGTTTCGATCTTCCGTCAATATGATTCCGCGTGCGGTTCGACAAAAAAGGAGGCAACAGCAGCAGCGTGCGCCGAAAATTGGCCTCGGAAGGAATATCACCACCACAACCAATACCACCATCGGTCGCATCATCATCATCATCATCGACATCCGCATCGTCGTCTTAAAACCTCTCCTTCTCCTTCTCGTGCGTGCTGCTACGATGAAACGTGAAGTTTCTCGACACGGCACAGATGTCTCGCAGTCCCCTTCCCTTTCCGGTCGGCTTTCCTTCCTCCCCGCACCTTCGCGATGGGGAAATTATGGCCTCCGACGCTGTTGCGGCCGAATGGGAAAAAGGAACCCATAATGAAGCAACCATCAATCGTGAAACATCCTTAAACGCGAGCCCAACCGCCAACACTCCACCCATGGGGTGATAGGTACGGGAGGGTTGGGGTGTACAACAGTGGTTGGCAGCATCGGCGATGAAGCTTCCCTTGGCAGAACGCTTTTCCACGCGCGCGGCATTACCGACAGGCATCAGATGGATTGAATGTTCATTTTAAGGATAAAATTACACTTTCCACGGCATCGAGGCATCACCACCACCACCATCGATGAGAGTAAACTCCTGTGCGTCCGTTTTTGGCATTCCGAACATGACGATACCTCGCTGTTGGAACGGCGAAACGTTGCGCCTTTCGTACGGTGGAAAATGGAGGACCATTTTTGCGGAAAAATCGAACCTTGTTTCGGACACAAGGAAGCGAGTGGAATTTTTCATTCGTTCCAACCAGTAACTTTCCACGGGCAGCAGCCATTTTCCGTAAATCACGCCGCATGTTTAGGCCAATGTGAGCATTAATGAAAACCGTGTGAAAAAAGTGCCTTGAAAAGCGTTGATGTGTGCGAACGCCAAGGACATTCCTCGGCAACCGTCGGCATGTAAAACATGACCTCTTTTCTGCCGTAGCACTTAAAGCACTTCGGGGGTATTAAATATTCAACGGCTTTTTGCGTAAGGACTTTGCTTCCTCGTCCAGCTTCCACCGTTGATGTTCGCGACGTGAGGACGTTTTCCGTGAGTTGGAATGCCATCAACGTTCGTCAGTCACCGGTAGTGTTACTTCATTTTACTTCGCTTAGGTCTAAATCTTATTTTGATGTTCAGTTTTTGCTACTAAGGAAGTATTTGATGGTTTTTTGTGTAATATTTTATGAAATTTTAGTCTGTAGTTGTTGTTTGAGCATGAATTAAAAGCTTGTAGGTAAAAAAGCTTTAAATACGCCCCCATCCAAATTTAGTATTGCAATACAAACAAAATTGTTCTCAATCATGTTGCGAAAACAATAATACAGTGCCATTTTACGTCGCATAAACATTCAAAACAAATAACCTTTTAGTCATTTTATAAAAGAAACAGACAAACACACTCTTTCGACGCACCAAAACGTACTCAATTAATATTGAGAACTCAGACGAATGCGTATTTGCAAGATTTTAAGAACGCCGTCAATTTAAGGGTTGAACTAACAACGCAATATGAAACCCTCAATAGCCGTGTTTACTTACAGTTTTAACTCAATAAACGAACGTTCGGAACCACCGATACAAAGTATCCGAATCAGTTTCGCACCTCACCGCACCAAGCGCACACACACGCACCGATTAAGCGGAGCGGAATTGAAAAACCAATATTTTAACTTTGCCCTCCCGGATCTTCAGCTTCCGGAAGCGCGCGGTCATATATCAACATTTTGTAATCATATTTCGATTGCAACCTGTTCATTTGGGCCACCGGAGAAAGGGGTTTTTTTCCGGGAAACCGAATGGGGACGCATGATTGAATTTAAATTTAATTCCACTTTCCGGGCGGGAAATAAATCTCATTTTTCTGTTTACCTACGGCGGTGTGGCGGTGTCCGGCCGTCCGAAATTACGCATGTAATTGTGTGTGCCAGGGTGTGGAAAGGAGTGCGAGTTTAATTTCCAACACGTCTCGCACATCTCGCTAAATGGAATTTAATAAAGCGATCCTAAAACCGTGGCGTCAAAATTAACGCGCGCGCCTCGACTCCACCACAAATAATAAAGTGTCGTGCGAAGTGTTGCTGCCTTCGGCTCACTGCCATAAATCTTCCTGATTTATGTTTAATCAAATACGGCTTGTCGGAGAAAAGGAGGACACAAAGTGAAAGAGAAAACAAACATTCACTGTTACACCGATTTTTCCCCCTTTCCGTGAGCCCTTAAACCGATTGTGCCGAAAA